>JAQGAK010000300.1:0-98099 GCA_034696945.1 Lipothrix lubbocki
CAGTTATTTGTCGGGATTAGGCCTCACGTCGCAATAAGACCTAATTATTAGCCTGCGTTCAAGACGTATAGCACTAAAATATGCTTTCGTGTTTATCAACATCACGAAACAGGAAGTGTATTAAATGTTATTAATTTGTTACGCATATTCATACTACACTATAGGTACATCTGAGCATTGTGTTTGCTGACGAGTTACATTGCTATCAACAAACCCGATTGTCAAGCTAGTGCAACATTAGGTATTTAATCTAAACAAATATCTCACATGTAATAACAGTGAAAAAGCTGTGCATATTAAAACTTTAACACTACTTGTTTTGACCAGAAATCATTAATATCTCACTGAATTGTTTTCCCTTTATGACTTTTATGGTTCAAATAGTTAACTATTTTTGCTTGGTGAAGTAAGTAAAAAATATTGATCAATTATTTTTTCATTGCGTTTTAGAAATACTAGCTGATGCAAGTGCAGGGAAAATATCTTAAGTAAGATGTTACAAAAATTGTTTGTACATACAATAATAACAAACTCATGGAGTTCAGAGATTAGAACTGTCATTCCCAGAAAATCTGTGAGAAGATTTCAAAGTAGGTGAAATGTTACACTAATAGAAGTTTTCATCACTACTGTGCAAACTAGCCGGCAGAAAGGCAACACCAGAATGTAATTTTCTTGTTTAGAAATCACTTGAAAATGATCATTCTGGCTACAAAAATAAATGATCACAGCTAACGCCTAATTTCAGCGATAAGCATTATTTACTTTCAGGAATAATAATACAATACAAAGCACCAAAATTACATTTTTGTAGCATTCTCTGTAAAACGAATAGTACGCTAAGTTCGAAAGCAATGGAAATACATATAATTGATTGTTATTAATAAAAGGTTGCTGACAAATATAATTACTATACATACTCCACTAAATTGTTGCAGTTGTCGTGGACCACGAACAAACTGACTGGGCTTATCTATACCATGTCACCATTACCTAATAAGGTTGACTTAGTTGTAATAAACACAACATTTAAGTCATAAGTTTCACAGACAGAGGATAAATGCCTTTTGAACCAAAGCGCAAATAAGTAAAGTGAGTTTCAAGATCTTCCAGTGGATAGCAATTATTTATTTTTCTCAGCTCTGATGGCGACATTTTAAAAATAAGAAAAAACAACAAATACGAAGGTACATCAAAATACTCAACGCTAAAGCAATTTGTGCGACGCGACATCTGCGGAATTTATAAACATTTTGTGTATCCAAAAAACGAACCTAAACCTACGAACTTACAAGCAATTACAAATTTGTCGATAAATAGAAAGGTATATATGTTGTTTAAAAATACTAGGTGAGACAAATGGAAACCCTGAATAATTAGTTTTCAAAATGTATACGTTAACGTCAGCGTATAACTTGGTCTAAAATCGTGTGTGGGTTTCTACCTATGTACTTCCGTACTTTTTACATTAAGTACGGGAAAATCTGAAGCATCATCTCAGAGGCTCCATTCACAAAATCTTGTAATCTTATTGGAAATGTTAATTATCGTAATAGTAATTATTTCAAGCATAGTGCATTCATATTAATTTTACATAGGTATAATTATTTATATAAGTATACAAATCATGTATCATTAGAAACACAGGGTTAATCACTAAAATGTACAAATCCGTACAGTTGGTGATATCAGCTCATAAGAAGTTCCTAGTAACACAAATAAGGTACTTAATTCGTTACCAGTACAATATTACTAAACGAAAATAAAAGGGATGACAAGAACAAGAACCAACCTAATGACCATATTAAAATAATTTTGTTCTTTAATCTAAATTGTAATTAGACACTTCTGTGAGCACTATACTATATTTTACAGTGAGATCATTCGCGCCTAACACGCTCTTTGGATCTTTTCTTTATACTCCCCGAAGTACTGGTAGCATTCTGGCTTGAACTGGCAATATTGTCAACTTTTCTCAGACGGTTGCTCTGTTGTTGTAACTGAAAGCGTCTCAAGTTTGTCATCATTTCACTGGAAATAAATAGCCAGTTCGCCTACAACAAAACAAACAATTTGACTTCATGTTGGCATCCAAGCAAAATTGGGATACTTCAGACAAATGACA
The DNA here is from genome assembly GCA_034696945.1 of Lipothrix lubbocki. Taxonomy (NCBI): domain Eukaryota; kingdom Metazoa; phylum Arthropoda; class Collembola; order Symphypleona; family Sminthuridae; genus Lipothrix; species Lipothrix lubbocki. The sequence goes on from JAQGAK010000300.1 coordinate 2,126, forward strand.
AGACAAATGATAGTTGTGTATTTGTAATAATTTTGTAGTCCATATTCTTACCACCATGAGCATGCAATTGAAGAGAAGTGGAGCGGAGAACATCAGTGATATGAACATTCCATTTGAGTCGAAGTATTGTTGTTTGGAGTAATACCTGCAGAAACCAAAAAATGAATTGTAAAGGTGGTAATGGTAAAAATATTTTTAAATTAGTTTATCGATATCACACACTCACATCCAATTTTCCGCCGCGATTTCGTTCAGCTGCTCAGACAAAAATATCAGTATCACTGAAATGTAAAATCAAACACTCAATTACATAACCATAAGAATCGGATACATGAGAACTTCAAAAACCTTAATTCAAATCATGTCAAAAATAACTTACGCATAAAGAAGAAAAGAGCCGCTTGGACCGTCGGTTTCTTCCGGGTAAGCAAGGTCAAAAGGGTAATAAATACATGAAAGGACACCAGCCCAATCAGCCAAGGCTCGGACCATTCCAACTGAAATAAACCCAAGTACATGTAAGCGTAAACTGGTTTGTTTTTGTTTGCTTTTCATTTCATCTAATTGGGAAGCAAAGAAATTATTTTTGCCCGGAACATTATAGTCGAGCCAATAATGGTTGTCGCCTAGCAAGCATTACAAATACTTAAAGATTACAAAACCATATACGAAAACTACATAAGCGAGAGAGATAAACACAGCATCATCTTTCATCATAACTGTCAAAGTAAACCAATATTCGTCAAAAAACCATGTCGACTAATTACATTTCAGATTAAGAAGTTATTAGGTCTAATCACCAACGTTTTTCTTATTAACAAATCCCGCGTGTGAAGTGCTTGTTAAACGTATCATATCAGAACAACCTATAATAAGCAAATCACAATTTCGGAGATGAGTACACGCATAGCATGAGATAAACATTCAGCATGAACTCACCTTTGCATAATGATTGACATTACTGTTCTAAAAACAAACGCCAACTTTGTATACAGCAACATGATTTAAAACCACAAGATTTACATACTAATTTCAACAATCTACCATAATTCATGTAATGATGCTTCAAGTATCGAAAATTGATGCCGTCACCGCACACTAAAAATTGCCTCGTTTAAGCAACTTTGACAACTTTCAAATGTCAAGCATATTTATCTCTATTATACAACGACCTCCTCTTATCCTACTTACCTTCATGTATACTACTTTCGTCTATTCAAATATAGAAACAAAGATACAATTTATACATATTCTTTCACTTCAGGCAGTTTACCTTTAAAAGAATTTTTGTGGGAAAATGCAATGACAGTTAATTAAGGGCACAGGTCTTAGCGTTAAAAATGACATAAGGAATATTTTGGCCCGATATATTATAGTTTGAAGGTATTTAAAATAAATATCTACATTTTGACCGTCATGAATTCTAAAGCATTTATTAGAGTATACTGACTTTAACACCCCCAACTCCAACGAGTATTTAAATATAATCATAACGTCGTCAACAAATAATATTTTGGTAAATGCCAGATTGGGATAGCTATACTTATACATTTCTCTATCTTATTAAATCGTTTGGTATCTGCATTTCCTTTGGAGGAATGTCAAGCGGAAGGAACTGCTAACGTTAAAAACTGTTTACTTCGATGCAAATTATCAAAATACCGGTCATGTTTGAGTTCGTCAGCCATGTTTGGTTCCAGTTCCAGGTACATACTATGTATATGCACACTTTTTTGAAGTCCTTTGAGGGGAGGGTAGCCATTTTTAGACATGAACATATACATATGAACTAATTGTGAATATTAGAACTATATTACCTAGTTTAATATTGTTACTTATTACTTTGCATAAAATGCTATATTTCTATTCCCTTCTGATTGACCTCCATCTTGGGCGCCATGACACGACTGAAATGCGTGATATGATACTAGAAAAATGGCCTTTTATACGCTATTTTATATTCAGCTGTTGACATACAATATTAACCTCTGACGTCCATAAAAAATACATCTCCCACTAACATAGTATTTACAAATGGTCATTCATTTAAAAGTTCCTAGCACTCGTCATGATTTGCTCACGATTTCTCAAGCTACAGATATATTTATGCTGTGTGATTAGATAAAACAAATGTATCACACAGCTTCACATTCCCGATCATTAGCATTCACCGATAATCATTCAGTAGCTTTATACTCCATCGAGATTTACTTGACAGTGCTCTTCCTACACAAATTCATACCCATACAAGTAGTACGACTATTATTTAAAGTTATTTAAAAGCATTATTTATTGATAATTATTGAAATAGTTATTTCTTAATAGAATTGTGATTAGGAAAAAAATTTCTCCGGCTAAAATTTTGCAATCGAGAGTCTCATTCTCTACGGTATTTACGCAACGTTTTACACAGGAAAGACCAGATTTTTCAAGCGAAGTATTCAAAGTAAAGCTAAGTGCCACCAGGCAGCGCTAACATATAAGAAACCTAAGCTAAAGAACACCAGGGAATAAAATCGCGCCTTTACCGACTGGAAGAAGAGTAGGAACTGATTGAACTGCTGGAAATTTTGAGTGAGTACTTCAGAAATATTTATCTTCAAAAAGTCTCCGGAGGGATCCATGGCTAAGCGTTGTGAATTCTGCTGTAGTTTTGCCTCACCGGCCTGAAACAACATTAGAGAAATTAAAAACAAATATTATACGTATAGAATAATTCCCATGCACTTTGAAACATTCACCATAATATTAGATAATAATGACAACCCATTTATTTCGTTTATGGATATTAATACAACAAATATACCAAATCCATTTACGTCTCTCCAAGTAAATAATCTATGTAATGTAAAACCACAAGAATATTCAATACCTCCAAGATATTCTGCATTTTTGTATATTTACTAAACATTTGCTCGAATTATTTTTCTATACTTTCAGTCAGTAAATAGACAGTGACCACTGGCACGTTTCTTATAATAATGACTTGCACGAGTTCTTCACAAAGCGATATGAAGTACGTAAAAGTCAGAGAATTGCCCCTAGGGCCATATTGCGTTTAAAGTAATAATTGCAAAAAGAAACCTTTCGTAATCATATAAAGTATATACTGTGACGGCCGTTCTTGCACAATTATTACACTCTCCTCAGCAGAATCAGAATGCAGTATTGTATATGCAGCATATATATGCAGAATGCAAAAAAAACTTGTTTCGCTGAAATTTTGCTAAACCATTAAGAGTATTAATGTTGAAAACAACAACGGAATACTTAATACCATCTCAACCTTTATATTATATAGACTTTGGACTTATTGTGTGTATCCCATTCCCGCTGCCGTTAAAAATTAAAATACAATCTTCTTGGCCTTTATTATCTCTATACTGCTCTGTACATATATGTTCAACACTGTCCAATAGTGCAATCCATTTATTGCACTTGCTTTTCCTATTCTGTTCCAGTCTTGACGTCCATCTCCATAGTATATTTATATACATCTAACTATTCAGTAGATCGATTTTTATAAGTGTCTATAGGTAGATACGTGTTTGAACTTCAAGTAAACACTCACTCTTCAATAACAAAAGGTTGTTTAAGGAAGATGCATCTTCAATGTCACAAGTCACTGGACATTACTATAAGTATATGTAGTTAAAAGATGCTAAACCAAACCACGGTCCTGATGCCACGTGTATGTGTATTCAATTGTGAACATCAACCACGTTATACAAATACTTATGTATGTAGGTTGTCATTGACTGTTTTTCCTCCTCTCCAATACTACTTCATCATCTATACATTCTCACAACACAATGAGTCCTTGGATTAAAATGACCTTCATTTCTAAAATGATTATGGATAGCCTGAGTTTAAGTCTGTTTTTACACCGGCTCTCGTAACTCAATATATAAACTACATACACATGACAATTTGCTTTAGCTGAGTAACTAATTGCTCTATTGTGAATAATATATTTCTTGTCGCTTCGGCTGCTAATGTAACAATCACACTAGTTTTTACTCATGGAGGCTTAGTTTTGCATGTTTGCTTATGCCCATACCCTTGTTGATTGTTTACAATTACATTCACCCACATAATGTAGAATGGTAAAAGGTTTTAAGGGGGCTCGTAAGTAAGCAGATAAGTCCAAAAGTCCGAACTAAAATACAAAAATATGCGCTGGAATTTTCTCAGCCCCATAGATGAACCGTGCATATAGACAACATAGTTCAAAGAAATTGCCTGGACAGGGCAATAGCCACATCGGTTTTAAGACTCAAATACAGTTCTCAAAGATTTGGAACGCAAATAATTATATTTATAAAATTAGTTAATATAATATAACGTCTCAAGGTAGAAATAAATTTCAGCTGTCAACTTAATAACTCCATCGTGCGCTGGCGTTGTCACACCGAAAGTATAGACGTGAAAGCTAAAAATTCTTCTCAAGTGTCACCTTTATCCACTATTAATATTGTATTCTACAATTTGCAAAATTCTTTGAATTTTACATACAAACGACACGATATTACTATTGTGTATGGACAAGCTTAACTCTGCAACTGCTGAGCCTTACAATATAAAAGATGAACTTAACTGAGAGTCACTTTTCTGCCCTACTGTTATTGCAGAGTGAAAAACATTCTGCGACCAACAACCCCAGTAATTACAACATGATTCCAGAGAAAGAAGATGGACCCAAACGAGGGAAACAATGGAAGACATATACGTCAAAAAAAGCTTACAGGGAACTTAATGAGAAGGAGGACACGAAACCGGCAGCTATAAATGCTTTACGCCAACGAATTATTGAAGGTTTGTTGATATATTGTAAACAAGAATTTTAATGGGATCATACATATATCCATACGATAAATGTAATTATATAACGTATATACAATCTAAAATAATATAAACATAGACGGCGTTATGTAGCTACATAGTAGCTACATATATAAAATAGTACGATTGCACAACTCCCCAGTCAAATTAATAGGAAACAAAGACCAACTTTTGAATTCATCCACTGATAAATACCAAACTCCATTCCATGTGCCAGTTCTTTTTAAAATATAATCACAATAATTCTCATCCGGAGGGGATTCCCTGTAATAAATATATACGTAGTAGTATAATAATACTCTCGACTGAAACTATAAAATATATTATATTCCCTTTTGGTGTAGAATCCTTGCCAATAATAATCCTCATCACATAGTTCCCTCAAAAAAATGAATGCGGTCATTAAATAAAATAAACATGGGAGAAGCCTTGCCCAACACTTGTAAACTTCCGAACATGCGATAAATACGCTCACTCGTGTGCACACTAATGGTACATTTTCAGCTGCATACTTGAACGCCAACTAGAAGTAGCTAGTAGCTATATAGTATAGGAAAAGAGGTTGGAACGCTCAAAAGCAAATATTTGTCGAATTTATATTCCCTGTAGTTATAATAGCATATGTTAGAGAAAAAATAATATAGGCAAAGTAGTTAAAATGATATTTTACTCCGTGAACTTTTTACCAACGGAATACATACTATAGTAATAAGTGGGAGGCATGAAGATACATATAAGTGAGGCTAAAATGTAAAAAGTAAAAAACTAACTAAACATATTTTTTCTTTTATTTTTTACGATCACTGCTACTCCTCATTCCTAATGCGAACTGCCTAAATAGAGGAAACGAATCTACAATGCCCGACGAATGATGACTTCCTTTTACGATTCTTAAGAGCACGTAAATTTAATGCGGAACGTGCATTCAAACTGGTAAGTGCGAGATTCGGATATTCTATAAACTCCTCTTTTTGTATTATGCATTTACTACTATTACGCCTCTATAGTATAGACGAAATGAACCTATTAGCTATTAGCTAATCCTTCTAATTTATGCAAATGTGTGATACGATATCCCATAAGTAAATTATTCTCAATGCTACAACCGTAATCCCTATACTATAGAAGTAACGAAACAGGGAATAATATAAGGAACTTCTCCATATTCTTAATAGAAAATAAAAATTGTAGATATTTATTAGTGAAAAGAAACTTTTACATTATTAAGCAAATTAAGTCATGGATTACGACCAATACACTGCTTATTACACGTACTAAAAAATGCTTTCCATGGTTAATACTTGCAAATGGTTATCCCTCACACTGCCAATTTCCTGGTGATTTACCGACGCTATACACCATGTTCTATAATCCTCTCCTATTCACGGAAGGATTTGAAACTGTGTATATCTGTGTTCAACATACCTACCTACACATATATACAATACACAAACAAGAATAAATAACCTGTAATGTACCTCCTTCATTTGTTGACTTTGCAGATCAGAAACTATTACGGGATGCGAAGAGATAATTCGGACTTATTCAACAACCTATACCCTGAGGCAATGCTATCAACTTTTGATCAAAGACTCCAAACCGTCCTACCTCAACGGGATAAAGAAGGTCGACAAATATTCCTCTTCAATGCCGGTACGTACATAACCTTTTTTTCATTTAACCAATCAGTCGTGAAATGATCCAGTTGAGTCTTGAAGTAGTATAGTGTCCGTAATCCTTTTGAATAACCAAATTGGAACTGTCAAAATCACTGCAATAGGGCACAACACAACCATATACAAAGGCTGAATACACTATATAGTGCAATAATATGCACGGTTGTAGGGATCAACATTTATAAATATACAGTTCCCCTCAAAATAGAAATGCAAAAAACCCTATATTTGTTTGATACCATTCATTGAATCGCTTGGTGAACCACAAGGAAAAGAAAAGAAATAGGGGAAACAAAAGAATTGTTTGAGACAGTATAGGGAGAGTACAAGCGGGGAAACAATCAGCATTCAATGTCTTGAATACAAATAAAACAAGAAATCGCTCTGTCTCTGTCCACAAGTCATGGCGTCAACTTCATTGTCAACTTAGATACATCATGGAGAGTGGAGTCAGAAGGAAAAAGTAATAAAAGCACGACTAGGCAGCTACGCGACAAGATTAAAAAACAAATGACAGGAACTCTCTTGCCAAAAAGTAAGAAAACAGGGTAAGCGCTCTATGGAATATAAGTATCTACATCTACACACATGTGTTTTCAGCATGAAGAAAAGTCAGAGGACATAGAAAACCGCCATATTCCATCTCTTTTCTAAATATGAAGACAAAAGAGACAATATAATAAACTTTGAATGCAGCGTTTACATACACCGAGACACAAGTCAGTGTAAAAATTACTTCAAAAATGCAAAAATAAAGTATCAACAAATTCTCTTGTGCGAGGACGTACTACCAAAATATGACGTGGTAAAAGTTTTTAACAATATTCATAGGCATACAAAAATATGTGTGAAAAGGTACAAGTAGAGTCAACTATATCTGAGTTATAGAGATTACAAGACTCCAAACATCCATAGATGTATCATGTATCTATACATATGTCTAAAGAAACCTCTGAGGGAGAAAACAGAACCTTACACCCAAAAATGTTAAAGGTTTCTACAGCATAAGGACAAACACGACAGGGATTTTTAATAATTCACAACTAAAGAGAAAACTTGAATCTTGCCCTTATTGATTTATTTTGTCTTCAACAACTGTACCAATTTTCTTTATTATGTACTAATATATAACCTCAACTATCCCAACCACTTCCTTGTACATACCACTATCTATGTTTTCCCCCCACACAAGTATAACAACTGTCGCTCTTCCTCACTCTCATGTGTCTTTTTCCCGAGGAAATTCTTCTTCCTCACTTATTATTTGTTGTTTATTTCTCCCCATGTAGTATTTATATTTACACAAAAGCACTCAGGCTATATTAAAATTAAAAATAGGTGCCTGGGACCCCAGCCTCTGCAGCCTGGATGATATTTTTCGTGCAAATTACTTGTACCTGGAGGAGATGACGTCGATGATGGAAACCCAAGTCCACGGGTTGATAGCTATTGTTGACTGCCAGGGTCTTAGTTTCTACCATGCACGCTCTTTCACACCGAAACACGCAAAACGAATGATTAAGATTATTCAGGTAGGTGTCAACAAGAAATTTTCCTGTTTTTGTATCACTTACCACACACTAAAGAAATATTATTATCGGATGATCCCAGCTGAAGTAATGATACAAAATTTGAATGATATGATTTAGTCTTTTTTCGTACCTCTCCGTGTGTTTCTATCCAATTAACTCCCTAGAACAAGCTTCACTAATTAAATGTGTCACCTATGTATCTTCAAAGGTTAATAACAGACATTCAACAACTGGATTCTCCGTTTCTCAGCAGTTTTTGACACAAAAGGCAGGAGGAGGGGGAGATGTGTGTGGCATTTATCATTTTCTCTGCATGAGAAAATTAGCCATATGCACTTCTAATACATCACTCCTTCCTTCGCTCATGTAAATCATACAGACATGCTGCCATATAAACACGATAGCCTCGAAGTTATGATACGTAAATTTAGTCTTATTGATACATACTCTGGGCTCAGTTGTATATTAAATAATGATGCCAAGTCATATTTTGATTAATTTTCATGCCAACAGGATAGTTTCCCTGCAAGATTTAAAGAATTCCATCTTGTAAACCAACCCTACGTTTTCAACCTGTTGTTTGCAGTGGTCAAGCCGTTCTTGGATGAGAAAATTCGTAATCGTGTAAGTAATCAGCAGTGTTCAGCAAGTATCGTAAGGGCAGCTTAGCTATAAGATTAGTTTATCATAAATAAATGATTCCATTGAATGTTTATTATCAAAATACATGGTATCATCAACAGGAAAGTTGAGTAGCATATCGGAAAATATTTTGGCGACATGCAACTATCAACTAAGAACTTTTTTATAAAGTACAAACAAACATAATAAGTACTATTCGATAAGAATACTTTAATTTAGCAGTATCTCGTCCTTACTTAGGATATTACAGTGGAAATTATAATACTGTACATGTTAGCTGGAGGTTCTTATCTCCATTGAAACGTTGCAGAAAAAACTAAGGAATAAAAAAAACCTTTAACAGATGCTAAAAGCTTGAACTTTTTTTTACGTAAGACTCAGAGTTCAAGTTTCATCCTGAAAAATTATTATATTATTCCTTCTTATGAAAACAGAGGAGTCTTTGTTAAGTTTGTTTGGAAAGCGAGAAGCTCTGCACTCAACATCGTACACTTTCAGTTTTGATGATAGCTTTTATCTAAATTCGATTTCGATCGAAGATTCAATAGCAAGATATTATTCAAGACTCAGGAAATTCTGTGGAAAAAATAAATCAGACCGACAGCTCCTGAGGACTAGAAGCATATCCTTCCATTTGTTTCTGCCTCGACTGTATCGATGTAGTGAGCACACTACATTAGGCACGGTTATGTATACTTTATATATGAATGCAGAGACAATATGGGAATACTGTAGACGTCACTACGCGTTTACGTCCGTGGGTGCATTGATTGATAAGCAATAGATTCAAAATAAGGAAAAAGAGGGAGAGGGCAGTAAATACAAGAAATAAATCTGGATCTCTTGTGTACCATACAGATACAATTCCATGGATCCGACTTGGGATCGCTCCACCAGTACATTAATCCAGAGATCCTACCTGAGAGCCTGGGTGGGAGTCGCTTACCCGATGATAAATTTATTAACCGGATGCTCGGCAGGAATGAATACTATAAAGGTAAGCAAATGACCTTGTCGCCTTCGCGAAAAAGAGACGTACATACCATGTAATCTATAAGTACAATCCTTATATTACAATAAAGTCTATAAATACAAACATAAATATAGCGACATTCATGATAAAATTATAAAGCCCCAACCTTGCAACAAACATGGAAGTATCAGAAGAATAAAAATGCACAGAAATGGTGAAAAAATAGTGTTGACAAAATTGATGTAAAAGGGAAAAAATGCGTCTTCTATTCAATCCTATTAGGATAGATTCTAGATTCAAAGGTTGCAAAAGGAGCAGCCTCAGAGCAAATAAATCCAAGGGCTACTGAAGTAATCCCTTAAAGAAATATTTGATTGATGGCTCCATTTTATTGAATAATATTTGGGAATTGTGAATCCATGATTTTGTCGGGAGTTTACCGACTTTATATGTATCTTCTCTCCACATGCGTAGCTTCAAAGCATACATGTACAAATGTGTCGTAGCATGTAGCAAATCTTGAAAAGACCTCTCAAGTGCAGATCGAAGCTCAGGGCTCAGCTCTCTCGCATGTCGCTTTTATCATCCAATCGTAAATACTTTTATTGCCTTCCTTATACCAAGTACCGAAACCATAAGATCGTCTATATTATTACCAATGTGAGTTTTATATGTGTAATGGATACAGCTGTGACACAGATAACTGTGAGAAAGTCCAGAAAAAAAAATTAAAAATCGCCACAAGTCCAAGTCTTATTGCAGATAACATTTGTAGTCCATCTACGTAATATTTCTTGGTAAACTCGACATAAGTGATATAGGGCGTACATATACCTTTAATAGATTATCGTATATGCTGAAGGTTACAAGACAGAATGCAAAACTACTAGTTAGGTCCAGAAATAATATACAGAGGCCCTTATTTCCCTTCCACTTCACAATTCACCAAGTAAATATAAAGCAAGAAGTAAATTGAAATACGGGAGCAATAAATCCTAATGCCATCTTATAAATCAAAAGGGATTCAGCATTTATAGATAACAAATATCAGTTATGTAGGGCATAGCAGGTGAATATAGATACGTTGCAATTTGCAATGCGAGCAACGCTCCATTTATGTACTACTTGTAGGGTTACTTTGCCTTGTTGGACTTGGCTTTTACAGAAGAATCATTCTCGAGAATGAAACTGCATAAGCCTTGTTACATTTTAGCTTTGATACTCTTAGTAAATAGGTAATACTGTTTTCAGTACACACATAACCTTGTACTAATATACATACCTAGGGCAAACGTAACTGACGTTCTTGTTACGAAAGCGGAAAAGTATAAGAACAGAAAATTCATCTCTCTAGTAGTTAAAATTTCGTGGTCACATGAATTATTGTATGGAACTTCCTTCCTCTTCATAAAATGATGCCAGTTTGAATCCCCATTTCCCCATAGATTCGGGCAACTAAATATAGTTAAACCAACCATTACATACATTAATAATTGCAAGTGTGTTCTACTTTTCCTCCTCACAGACATGCTGCAATACGGATATGGGAAAGCTGCTTAGGATAGTTGCAAGAAACGCCCGAGTGACATTTATATAAATCGAATTACCAATACCGACCTGATTTTTAAGTTGCCATTATTAAATACTTCACAGTGCAATACCTACTGCAAACGCAAAAGATGCAAACTACGCCAGGACCAACGAAGTACCGACTAATGTAATAAATTACATTAATTATTTAATAATTTTTTCAATACAATACTTTTATATATTTGACATCATAAAATAATCTTAAGCCGCAATTCCTAATATTTAATTAAAATATGTTAAAAAACAAAAAACGCAGGCGTTTATCTCCCAGTCATGCAAAATAATAAGTATTACATATAGTACCTAAAATTTCTAGCTATGATAGTAGAAAATAATGGTCATATAATAAATTCTTGTAACAACTTTGGACTAGAATGATAGTGATTATCATTTTAACACTGTTTATTAGCTTGTAGGAGTCATTATTCCTTATTCTAATTTAAACCATCGACAAAAGAATACCTTTTAGATATAGATATTGCAAATTTTTTAGAGATATTAGAATACTTAGAAGTAAGACGAATATAATTTACCCGTCAATAAACGCAAATTAATAATAAAAAAGAAGCAAAAGATGTACATTTAGTATATTCATGTCAGATAATTTTATTTACCCAAAAACTTTGGTTGTATGCGACCGTTGAATTGAATACCAAAGTACAACAGCAATACCAAAGCACAATAATTTCTACACCGAAAACGTTCACCCGATCATGGAGCATAATATTTTTAAATAATCGACGAGAGATAGATTAAACACGTGACTAAACTTTATTGCACCTCGAGCATGAAGAAAAGGAGCCAGCAAGCCTATAGTTATTGCAGCACTCATATCAACAGTAGTACCGACACCGACTTAAAGAATACATGTACGTAAGTACACATGCAAGTAGATGTATGGAGTGCAAGATTTCTATAGATGATATATACATACAAGTACACAAGATTTGGTATTTTTGAAAAAAAATCGATGTTGTCTTCACATGTAACCATGAGTTGAAACCAAAAATGAAAAGTTATTCGATGACAACTACCCTATACTTTCACTTACTTATGTATAACATCCGTTCGTGCATTTTCGTAAGTACAGAAACAGGAGTAGCATGGCAATTCAATCGAGTGAGCCACAGACGCTCCCGTTACGTTAAACAAATTTTTGGTGGAAAAAATTTCGTCATTCGCAGAATCAAAGACCACCACATACATACATTCCTTGTTACAACAAACCCTTTATAGTATATGTACAGGCAAAGACACTGCAGAGATACATACAACCCCAACATACAAGATGTTGAGTGCATATATCCAGAGGGAAAAGGACAATCCTAGACTTGACGACGTTCATCCATACTGTAGCTCGAATATAATACCGGAGTCTTAAATCAGTCATTTTATTGTTCCCTATAGAGAGACCCTACATATACTAGTTCAATTTTACACACTTATATGTTTTCAATCATTTCCCTTAAGTATGATCCAAAACCTTAACATTCACTTGCCTCCAGTCAACTTCACAGGCCTGCATACACATACAAATGCTTACATAGTGATAGTTCCACGCACACCAATTCCTCAATAAACTTAAAATTATACTAAAAAAGGGAAAAAAGTATCTCCATTTTCTCCATTCAACTTATGCGAGTTTTCTACTGTGAAAGTGAAAGCAATATTGAGGGCTGCTGCAAATGATGGATTAAGAATAAGAACTTTCCTGCAAGGAAGTAACTTACATGAGCTTTACAGGTAAAAGATTACATTTAAGGACGTATGCATACATATGTACCTATAGCTAGGTATAATTCTTATAGACCCAGAAAACGCGAAAATGTATGTAACAAAAGTATAAACGAATTTCATACATGCATGTCTGTACATAGTAAGATAATATGTGATGGTAAAGAAAATCGGTAAAAGCACACACAACCAGATAGATGTACCATTCCTACGACCAATGCATAATAGCTCCAAGTCATTCCTCGTTTCTTCATATTCACTGTCACTGAGAGTGAGTACTACTTATGTAGGTATAAAATTCAAGGATATGTGTACATTTAGTGTAAGTATGTGTCTGGTAAAGAGTTACTGCTGCTGTTCTTTTCCTTGAGCATCCTTTCAAGTTTTTGTATGGAGAAAAGCGTAGAGCCCATTCTGTATGTGATCACTCCATTCTTTCCGTTAGAAGTAGACGGAAAAAAGAAGTGCACATGCTATAGAACCCTGTGAGAACCTTGCTCCATAGAGCTTTAAATAGTAGTGTGTTGATGTATCTACATATAAAGTACTTTGTAGATAGAGAGAGAGTCGTATAAACCACGTCTGGGGTATAAAGATAGTTCGTCGGTACACTTCTATAGAACATTCCGTCGATAGAGCTTTATAAAGCACTTAGCTTGTAGAGCCTTCTATATTCTATAAAGTACTTCATTGGCAAAACATAAGAAACTTATGTTGATGTGGGGCTATTACCAAAACTATGGTATATAATTTAATGAACCATTTTATATTTATTCCTTTGTGCCATTACATGCATGTGTACTCTGGAAAGTATTAATATTCAAAAATAATCCCAGCTCAACTTCAAGGAATATTGGATTTGATAAAAGACGCTGTAATTTAAGACATCGCTGGTTATGACGACGAGGAGGAAGAAAAAAAATCTTAAAATATGTATACTCTACGCTTTACAGTCTGTGTTGAATATTATACCTTCTTCTCCAGCTTATAAATAAATAAAGATGTATAAATTCAATGCAATTTCCGTAATGAAAATGAAAATCATAATGCTGAACAACACTATTATAAGGATGCATGTTCGTTTCTCGGAGGAATGTAATAGAAAGCACAATACTAGAGAACTATAAGCAATATCAAGCATAAAACTTGAAATAGTCTTGCGGACTTCATTTTATCCTCATTAATGCCTCATAGATAGGAAGTTCTGAGCAATTTTCTCCCGAGACAGACAAATGCATTCATGAATATTTAATTCCTTATATAATATATAACGACATTCCCGATGGAGGCCCATTATCAAAGGACTATATCAAAGGAGGTTGCGTTGGGAATCTTCATGGCAACCATAAGATATGAACGGGATCTGTAGACATTTGTGTACACTATATCCTCCTATTTCAATGGCATATCTTTGCTTCTACTACTGTCGTTGTAAATTATGTAATCCATGCCACACAGTTACTACAGATATGTTCTTGATTTATGCTGCATTGTAACAGCCTTATCGTATTAATGAAGCTAAAACTTAATAATAAAGATACAAACATATAAAGTAATACATGAATGTTTACGATTCCGTTACCACAGTATATCAACCGTCCTGACATTATTCGTAACCATATATTCTATGCGTTTCCGAAAATTCTCCAGATTCTACATATGTATATATTAAATTGTACATGTTGATTCTGACCTTTGAATGGAGATGGGCATACTTAGAAACTTGTAAACCCCTTTAGGATTACGCGAGGATTTAAACCATGTAAAGGATCCTTACTAGTAGCTATTAAAAACTGCATTTATTTCAACTCATAAATATGTACGTAGCATGAATTAAAACTACTTGATCAGAATCAAGTCCTTCTACCATTTTACGTATGTATACTAACCGACGCTATGAATAGCGAAGAAAAAAACCAATAAAACACAACGAGATACCAAACAATAGTGAACAATCGACAAATCCATTACCAGTGTAAAGTTACTTCACATAAAAGAGAATGAAAAAATAGGCCAAAAAGTCCCTGCATATAAAGCGTGAATGGAAGATGATTAGGTTTGGTGTGATCTAGGCTGATACACATTGAAAGAACTTGACGGGAGCAAGAAGAAGACGAGCTGGCGGCTGTGAAGAGATGCTTTAATAGTATGGAGTTAGTGTGGCAAAGAGGAAAAAATCAAAAGAAAGCGATAAGGGAGGGAAGAAAAATGTAAGTCAAGCACTAACGAACCTTTACGAACCGTTTGTTGGTTTGGAAGTACATACGATATTATATCTGTGGGATGAATATAACTCATCCAGGGTCTTCACACTTAAAACGCTCTACGGTATTACACAACGGAAGTTCCCTTTCACTTGTTAAATTTCAACTTTGTGAGCGAGCACCCTTAATGTATGAAACTGCGTGCTTCAAGAAGAGACAGGTGGCTAGGTATACATATAACACTCGGCGTTCATTCCTTTTCCCTCCTCAGCACAATCATTAGGTTCACAAGAACTTTTAAAACTGAAAAAGAAAGAAAATCTATCCGAAGCTGGACCAGCTAACCTTGTTTCTATCTTACTCAACCACCCACAAGAAACTAAACATAGGAATTAGTCGTATAAAATTTGCCGTGTTTCATATATGTAACATTTGGTAGTGTAATAGTAATAAAAGTTTTAGCAGCAGTATTCAAAAAAGTGAGAAAAAATTTCTTCAACTCTAGCATGGTATCTAGAATGTATAAAAGATTTTTTTCCTGCAGTACTTTAGGCAAGCTCTGGTATCCCGTAGAAGGCTTAATGTATCCATCTAAAAGATTAAAGCGGTGTATGTAGTTCCTGCTTAAAACTGAAGCCCAGGGACTAAATTCTCCCATCTATGTAATCCTGTAGAAAAAATGCTTAAACGAATACCACAGCTATGACCTACGGACTGAGTTTATTTGAGGTTAGACATTCCACCACTGAAAATTTCTATCGACTGCACCTTTCTCTTATGAGAACCTAGACCTGCACTTGAACGAACATATCCCAACGATTGCAGCTTTTAGTGAGCGAACCTATCTCAAGTCCTTTGACATTGCCACCGGCACGTCATGTCACATTCCACATATCCTTACTTAATTTTTTCTCGGATAAAAAAGGATTCTATATGCCGACAGTTGTAAAAGTGAGAACATGCCCTTTAAAACCATTTTTACAGCTTTATGAATGGCAATTATCTCCTTGACAGGAACGAGTGCAGGCATTTCAAATGCGGAGTACTTATGTATCTACATATAGTTTACACACTACGCTACTGCAGGAAAAATCAAGCATCTACTTCAGTGCTTTCTTACACAATCGCTATCCTACTGCATTGAAAAACTTTTGCAGGTAGTTGAGGTAGTAGGTATGGATAATACAAAGAATTTTTGTAGATAGAAAAGTTGTTAAATTTCATGCACTACTGTGGAATAATATCGGAATTCCCAAGAAATCCAAGTTTTACCGCCAAATTTTCCGTATGTAACTAAATCTTACTCTTCTGTATCAGTAAAACTACTTTATTATATGTATAGGTGTAAAAGTATAGACATTACATCATATTACATGCAATGTATATAGTATTTGAACATCTTACCTGCTGAGGTATTTCATCACAGGAGAAATGAGCAAAAATTTAGTTTTACTACGGCTCTGCAGCTACACATGTCAGGTTGCTGATCTAGCATCGGTATTACTTATAGCATTGATGAGCATATGCTTAACAAAAGGAAGGGAATGAGATACCAGAGAGGATAAACAGAGCTTTGCTGTCATGGATACTACATATCTACCATTAAGGAAAGCTATCTATAACTAATGACATTCAAAGTTCGGACTAGTTAAACTTCCAACATGAAAATCTACTTGAATCTGAGAGTTCAAAGATCTAACTACATAATCTGAAAGACATTTAAAACCCTGCCTGAAAGGTATAAGCAATAATACACGAGACACAAAAATATATTTAAGAAGGATTTGGTAATTGTACTGTATAGAAATTCTATCTACAGCCAAAGTATCGTTTTCAATGGCACAACGATAAGGTTTTCGGAGACGACAATGCAGTTACTCGGAATCTGAAGCACATACTCGTAGACTACTACATATAGTCACGTTGAAAAATATCAGTACAGTTCACGGATATGATATCGGTAGGATTTGCCGGGGTGGTAAAAGTGAGTGAGCAGAACTAAAAGAGAAAGAAAATTGTAGGGAAAGCGGTGGCTTTTACAACTGCAACCTCTACCTCTCGTATGCTACTGTTGCGGAGTGTTATATGCTAGTGAATGATTTTCCTCATATTCCAGGGAAGCTATTCCTTCTATACTTGGGAAGCTTTTCCTTCTGTGTTATTGGAACCTTTCCCTACTGTACTATAGTAGATGCTACTGTTCTCACTGTGTTAAAGGATTCTGCTATTCCCACTATGCCAGCGGATGTTATTCCTACTATGCTAGTCCATGCTATTTCTCCCGCTCTGGGATGTTATTCCTGCAATGTTCAGAGCAGTGGATACGAACTGCAAGTATATGTGGTGCTACACGTAGGGGGGACTCTGTCAGTAGTTAGAAAACTGAGAACTCGCAAGGCTCATGTGAAAGTCAAGTCAGAGAAAATGAGAAAGGAAAGGACCGCAACTGGGTATTGATCGGAGAGCACAAGCTCTGCTTGCACTTGGAGCTACGCCGAAAAAAACTATATTACATGCAGCCAACGCTATAGATTATGTTCTTCTGTAATACACATTTATATGTCTATACATCTATACACACATTTCCAAACTCCTTCCTCCCGAGTTCAAGTCCCTTAACATCTTTCATCTCTATAAGTTGAAACTATGTAGGCACTCTTTTATAGTATAGTAACTTTATAAAGAGAAAGCACGTACCAACAATATAGGGACTGAATACAGTAGAAATCACACAAGAATCCTAGGAACTATAAAAACCCTATATGTTCCATTATACCAGCAAGCTTTGTGCATTGAACATTCCACGGGCATATTTCTTATGTAATTCATGTAGTCACACAAGACTAAACACTTGGAAGCATAGGTGTACACACTGTAGATACCTTCAAGTGGATCGGAGAACATTACATTCTTAACCATACGTAATTATATAATGTACATATATGTAGATAGGTTGTACAAGGTATACGGTCGATACATACTCGACTACAAGATATAATCCCGGCAAAAATCCATATAAGTACAGTCGTTTCCTTGTCAAGCCTGCTTCTATCCCTCTCTGAAAAGTTCTATGGCTCCGAGAAACGAGCGTTGACTTGCGCCGCCGCGCCCGCCGACAACTCTCTCTCTTTCTTTCATTTCTATCCTTGCAGATCCGGATCAGCATAGAAAAGTGCATGTTCATACTATTGAAAGGAGCTGCTGTGTGGTAAGAAAGGCATACATACATTTACATGTCTTGAGACTGTTGAGCACTGCAAGTATTAACTATGGTAGTCCATAGTTTCCTTCCGATTCAGACATGTACACTACTTATTATATGTAGAACTTTCGCGCTACAAAATAGAACTTGGTAAAATGCACACATTTTAAACGCAGTCCAAGCACTGTCGGTATGTGCCGGGAAAAATAGTTGTGCACTAAGTATTCCCATACATATAAACACACATCCATGCACTGAGACTGTATAGGCCTCAACTTGTATGCACTCTCAATCTCCCCGTAGTTCAACACAACGAGAAAGGCTGTAAACATTATGGAGGAATATATTATACACACATAGTGAAAACGGACAGAAAGTTAAGTCTACATAAACAGTCAATATACCATATACTAATACTGCTACGCTTGCAAGCTTCTCCTGTGAAGTGCAAATATATGGGACGAGCAGAGCATTGCACGTGCTTATACAGCCCGATACGTTTGGAATGTAGGGATACGGGAAGAAGCAGGAGCGAGAATGCCCGCATATTCCGAGGATATATTTGAGCTGTTGAGAATCCTCCGAGCTAGCAGTGTGTGAGCGAGTGCTCTCATCGTCTGTATTACTCTTTAGCTGTTTCACCCGAGAGAGCGTCTCGTCAAAACTCTCTCCACATACATAGTCACTGTATAGTGTTTTACTCTGTGTTACTCTTCCTCACTTTCTCGATCATCATCTACTAATATTATAATTATTGTGTTCCCGACTTCTTCACCCTCGTGCACCTTAAAGTTTGCTCGCAAACACATTTAGTATATCCCAAGCTTTAAGTCCCCTATCATCAGTTTGATTCCCAAAAGATCAAAAGTGTGAAAGATTAAAGTTCGTCATTGAAACCTGTGAGTGTTTATTCATAATATAAATATAATCAATAGTGAATCAGAAATCCAATAGAAGTTTCATCAGCTAAGTAGCTTCAGGGAAAAAAATTCTTGGAGAAAGATCACTTGGCAAGTTTTTCCTATTCTTCTTCAGAGACAATCTCGCCGATGGCTTCTCTTCCTTTCGGAGCGATATCATTTGCAGTGCTAGTAGTGGACGAGGAAAGAGCCGGAAAGAGAGTTCAGTCTTAAAGACAAAAGCCTATAGAAGCAGACCAGCAAAAGAACAAGAGCGGATGGACAAGAACAAGGTTTGTCAACTTAATTTAACCCTCTTGTAGTCATTCCGTTTTGCTTTCCTCGCCACAGACAATGTTGTACGGAATCTTTCTTTACAAACCAGAGGTACATATCTTTGTTTCTTTCCGCAATAGCAAAGTCATTGCTCTTAAAGCCAAAAACGTAAGTGAACAAGTAATTAGATTAAAACCATATAATAAGCGAAAATCTGAGAACCGACCTTTTACTCTTGTCAAAAGTAGTATCTATATTACAGTATTAGCATAAAGCTAATCTCCCGCTTCTTTCACAAATCTACTTTTACCGATTCAAGTATTGTAACCCACGTACCTAAAATAATCCGCCGTTCAGATTTATACTAGAGACTAGAAACAAACAGTATTGGTGCTCTCTTATGTAAGCAAGACTTAATATCAATGACCCACTAAAAGGACTCAACATTACCTATCCGGACAAAAAAGTAAAAGTGAAGTTGAGGGGGATCGTCAAGGGAATTGTAGCAAAGGGCACAGCATGTATACATTATACATGCTTTGGGCACCGCTAAGAAAGCGCCAGCAAACTATAAAACTAGATAAATATGTACCTTGAAGGTATACTAGTAGTATCACTAGGAAGAACTTGAACTCTGGACCAACGTTAGTCGTTACGTCAATCCATAGCTATGTAGAGTTTATATTGAACTAGTGCATTGATGCATGTATCTACACACAACTTACCGCTTAAAATACAATATCATTCTTTTGAGACTGTTTGCAATGCATTATCTTTCTTATGAAGGCACCGTTTACAATATAATATCGTCCTCCTAAAGACGTCGTTTAAAATACAAACATACGATTTCTTTCTTATGAAGATGCCGTTTACAATACAATATCATTCTTTCAAAGATACCTTTGGCAACGCAATATCACGTCTGACAGTCACTCAGCTGCAGTTTCGGCAACCGATCTTAATGCTGATAGTTTCGCAGTTTCAGTTATTTGTCAGTACGAAGTGAAAGCTCCTTAATCCGTTTTTCTCTCTCCCCCGACTAACCGCTTATGGAAGCATCAAATAAGGATCAACCAAGTGTAATATCTTTTGTATCTGTCCAATATCCTGTGCACAGCACCCTATAGTATTATACATTCAGATTATTTTTTTATTCTTCCACTATCATATTCTCCGCCAGCTGTCTTACGCGTATTAATATCGGTTGTCTACTTGAATCTACGAACGCACAAAAACCAGTCTTGTACAACTTGGAATTTATTAGCAACACAGACATCATTAATGATCGTCAAGTTAATATTATGACTAGACTCCTTATATTCCCTAGGATGACAGAGATGAATTCAAAACGATTTCGAACAGTTAATAGCTTACGTCTTCTTCTGGAAAATAAAAATTGCGTGTAACTATTTAATTTATTAAAACTATGTTATTTGTTTCCTTGTTTGTGTTGAGCAGACATTAACGATAATGCCACTCCAAAAACGGTAGACATTCCAAGTGAGGGAACAGCTAAGAACCTTTGAGAGTATGACCATGGATCCCGAATCCGGTCCACCACCTATAAGGTGTGACTCTACCCTAAGTGTAATCAGAATCCAACCAGCTACCAGGAGCAGGCGAGGAAATTTTGCCTTGGTCACGCCAAAATTTAGTGATCCTGAGATTGAAGAACTTTACCAGTTGCACTCAACCAACCGAAAACGCACTGAGCTCTTTCGATGTTTCCTCTACGCAGTCCTCTTCTACTGTATCGCTCAAATTATTGTCCATTCCATGTGGGTAGCCCATAAACATCACGGGAGTCCCTATCGTTACACTCATGGAAAAACCCGAGTTCTTTACACACCGGATCATACTTCTCCATTTGAGCCTCATGGTAAGTCTTGTATTTACAATCTTTTGAATTCGCCTAGCACCCGCTTTTCTAGCCAGTATTTCCATTACAAATTTTAGCATATAATGATACAAAAATGATATTTTCAAAGCATTCCATTGCATGTGCTACAGTCAAGTAATAACCTTCCAGCAAAAGCGTTATCCCCAAAGTAATAATGGGAAATGATCTAGTACTTTCTTTAAGACAACCTAAAATATTTAGGGCAGAAGGAGAATCATATCAGGGCAAACTATGTGAGAAATATCAAATTACTCGCGAATCGATCATCGATCCTACCTGGTACAAAAATATTTGCAAGTATTGATTACGTCGATCGAAGTATCTAAGGAAGAAATGGCAAAGCTCGCTAATAGAGTTTCCTGATGAATGTAATAAACAATTCAGACATATAGCATATTCATTAATGCTCACGCAAAGCATATGGGATTAGAATCGTATTGGCTTCCCTGCCTACAATCAGCTGACAAGCATAAATAAACAAAGGGTAACGCGTATTATGTACTTGGTCTCGTAGTTTCTCCGACGCACTGATAAACATCAGTGAGAGTACAAATGTACAGAGAACAAACAAATAATAGCTAATTTGCTTAATAACATACCTGTCATAAGTGGGTCTTCTTTGACCCTCATCGTTATGAAACCAACAATCAATAAATAGCTCGATGAACGACTTCATAATAGAGTATGTTATGGGGTATTTATACAGTTTGAAAACAAAATGCAATAAAACACTCCGAGATGAAAAGTTAGTATAGAAGAAACAATTCCTTTGAGGAACAAACAGAATAGTGAACGCACACCGAATCAAAATAAAAAAGAACTGAACAGAGAATGATTTCGGATACGAACTCTTGATCATCAAAATAAAGAGGTGTATTACATAAGAGGTTTCGCTTTTCAAAGGCAAACAGGGGCGAGTGTTCGGTATTCGTGTCTTTAACATTGTCATAATTATTGCTAATGGAAATTTTATTTACTCAGGGTGTACAACAAAAAGAGCGGGCAGGTAGGCAGTGCCGAACACAATCTAATAACTTCAAAACTCAAGACAAGTGACATTAACATTGTAGACCAGACTGTATACATTGAATACTTAATACACTGAATAAAGGGGAAAAGAAAAAGCTTTCACAAGGGAAACTAAAGCTCTGCCTAAAACCATGACTGATGAATAGTTGGAGCATTGAATACTCACAAGAAGAAATAGAATAAATGTTGTCTCGATCTTATCATTTCTATTCAAAACATTGTAATAACACAGAATAAAAAAGAGGCTTAGAATAGTCAGGAAAAGCATTTCCCTGTTGTCTATACCTTTGCTAAGTGAATGTACAACCTATATCCAAACTTGGATACACCCATGTGTTAGTACATAACAGTCGTAACAATGAATATACTTACTTCGGTATAATTACAAAGTTCCTGGTCTTGCTAGAGGGAGGGTCAAAAGGCTGAGTGCTTCAATTTCCCCATAGAAAATTCAAAGCAGAGGCAACAGATAGATACAATCCTGACGAAAACGATAAAACGAACGCATGTATGTGCAGGATCACATCTTACTATTTGCAGTATAGGAACAAATTCAGATATAAGGAATGATCAAATGAATAGAAAAAGAACAATCGAACCAGCAAATGTTTTAGAAGTACGACCAGACTATACATAGAACTCTGTCAAAGACTCTAAACGGAGAAATCGAGTTCACATTTTAGTAAAAAAAATGGGTAAGGATGGTGTAAAGTAATTATTTATAAACAAGAACCATATTACGTTACAATATTAGAAACAATGATTGAAATGTCAAGAATATCACTGAGTCCAAAAAATAAAGCAGAAGAAGCGCAGCTCTATACTAGGGAGAACAATTAATATTTTTGCAGAAGGCAATTTACGGAAATGCATTTTTTATTGTCACTTTCCATTGATTTGTTAACACATTGTTCACGATATTGCCAATTATGAGTTGGACACATGTTTTCTTTCATTATATCATTACAGATAACGGCAAAGCTTCCTACAAATTCTTTACCATTAACGCTACCAATAAACATCAAAAGCATTCCTAAAAACAACAACAATAATAATAATGCACCATTTGCACGTAACTAGGCCGAGTGATTCTGGTTCCACTAAACAACGCACAAAGTAACAACACCAAAGAGACTCGGAAACTATTAACGTTAGTTGGAATACATAGAATACAAGACAGCTCTACAGCTAAATAAATATTACGAGTTTCAAGTGTTATTAGTCGTAGCAGAGTTACAGGGATAACCTAAATATCGATATTTCCAGCCCATCCTCAATTTTATAAAGACTACTCTTTTACGCCGCAGTCTTTACCCCGGAATTTACACCAGCTTTTATAAAATACTTGTCATTTCTTACAAAACACTTCCTGCACGTCAGCATTCACGCTATATATTTTAAACCAAAATGTTATTTACAAGATGATGGTCCGACAAATAACTCACCAAAATACTATCGACGCGGGTAACAAAACCACTATGTGAATGCAGTTCAATGACCAACATCGATCTAGAGTCGAAATCGCCTCTGTAGTAGTAAAGAAAATTACAGACACTCTACTTTCTACATGTTTATTATCATATATGTATCATGCTCTGGAAAATTGAACCCTTGTTGGTTTCATTGGTGATGGTTTAGCGATGATAAAAATGAAAGCAGTGCGATAGATTATTGGGTTGGAATTAATTTTTAATATGTATAGTTACGCTGGTTACTCGATTATAAAGAGCTTGGGCGTATAGGTTCTCCATTATTAATAAAAATTTGTTGCTGCAGTTAGAATGGCTACACTACTGTAGCAGTCACACATGTCGAATAAAGTATGATTTTCTTTTATGACTTGTGAATAATTTCGTACAAAAGATAGAGACAGAATAAGTTCCCATGGAGAATACCGAATTATATCTATCCTAAGAAGGATTCTGAATAGATTCCTTCCATTAAGGAATTCTTATGAGACATACTGTAAGCAACCCCCTAAAAGATATATGCCAAGAGACAGTACACAATGCATGACCCATTTGCATGGCAATGCTCTAATGACACGACGGACACATTCCATATTATAAGCAGTAGATACACGAAAGGCATGATTATTTATTCATGCGCTTCAATGCTTTCGAATAGTTTATCCAGAACTTTGCCGGTGTATCGGAAGTCACACAGCCGAAACATCCATGTGTGCGAACAACTAGCTGAGTGTAACATTGCCATCAAAGAAAAAAATCCTATGATGTATTTTTCATACATGGCGATGTTGCAACTCATAGAATGCCACTTCATACATACACATAGTAGCCAAATATAATTACATGGATGGCCGAATGATACCATGATAAATGATACACACCCATATCATATTCGACTGCATGCGAAAGAGTAAATACATATACCTTTACTGTATCGATTGCATTTAAATTCTACCAGCATCATCTCAATAATAATATTAAATCTTTCTTGACTTATGAAAAAGCAGCGGAGCATCACCAACACCAAGACACCAGCTTCACTGGCGGACATGAACACGGTTCTCATCACCACCATCATCAGCAGCATTCATCAGACTCTCCTCAGACTCGGAACGCCACCGGAAAGTCCTATCCTATCCATCCCATGTCAGGAATGGGTATCCATCTGTCGCCAGCGTCAGGTCCTGCATTGAACTCAACGCAGAACCAGCCAGATTTACATCCAATCTATCTGAACAATCAACAGCTATCGGAAGGTTATGACTCCGCAAGTGGGGTTAATTCTGAGAACACAATCTTCCTTTCAGAGAATCCGCGGTCAGGGAAGCATCCTTATTTCCGTTCAACACTTCGTAATCACAATAGTAATAATAATCATCATCATAACAGCAGCAGCATCGGTGGTCATAGTTCTTTCTCAAGATTGAGAAAACGACGAAGATCCACTCTCTTGCCCCCTGAGATTCCTCGACCGCTGGTGGATTGGAGAGCAGCGGAGACAAATGCCGGCGAGAGTCTCCATGCGGATGTCAATGACAACACCGTTTTTGTCGCATGTACTTACATCATCCTTATACTCACGGCTATCATCATACTCTTTATGCTTCTCCCCATACGATTCTGTCATCGGAATCCACACATACCAGTGCTCCTCTGGTCTCTCTCAATTCTTCTCCCAATTGCTCTCCGCTCAGATGACTCCATGCCGCTGAGAATGGGACTTGGGTGGGTTCTGCTGGAAACATTCCTCATTTGGGTCACACTTCCCATTCGTCTTCGGACAGCTTCCTTCTACTCTATCGTCCTTGCAGTGGCTCACACTGGTCTTGTCATCCGACGGGGCCTGACTCAAAGCCACATGAGCCAGCAGGTATGTATACAAATGCTTGTACTAATTTCCTACAAAATATACACTCGTGACATGCAATATAATACATTCTACGTACATGTAGATACTCATTTCGCTACTGGAGTATCCTGACTTTCCCTATTTTATTCAACTTCTTTACGCTTAAATTCTTTGAAATAGAATTTAATCAAGCAAGAGCCTTGTAACCGGAAAAAATTTGCAGACACTTGAGGCTTTCAAAAGCATGCCATGAATTTACAAACGGAAGCAAAACTTGATTTAATATATTCATTCAACGTACATATCAACGCTCACCTTCTATATTACATCAAGAGAGTCAATGCGAAAATTATTCCGAAATATCCTGTTTAAAGCAATATCTAAATTCCATTTTTATTAAGACTTCCTCAATATGATAGCAGCAAAACATGCATTTCGAATTTCCATTCTTTGAACTCTTGCAATGAAACTGTAAAGGCACATTCAAACAAATACAATCTCAGTAGAAAGAATCAAGAATAGAAAGACAGGAAACAGCGGAACGTCTGCACTGTGTTCGTTTTTTAACAGCTTACTTCTGTTTGTACATGCATACATATATTGTGCACTGAGACAGCTGAAACCCCAAGAATTGGCTTTCTCCGCTGCCAACAAGGATACAAAAACTACATGTAGCAGACATTATGTACTTATATAAGTTCGAAAAAAGGAAAACTACATTTCTGAAACTACCATTTGGAAAATATCGTATAGACCGGAGCTACAATAGTCCTTAATGATAGAGTACAGAGAGGAAAAGAGGAACAAGCAAACTTTTCTCATTTCGGAATATCTCATCGCAAGTGAATTTTTTCCCGACCAACTTTCACATTTATAGTCTTGCCTTCTAATGCATCATGTCTGACTTTTCGCACGTTATTTTCTATAAGACAGACTCACAATTTTTTGCGCCATCACTTAACTCTTTATACTTTGAGTATAGAAAACTATTATATAGATAAGTATGTAATGTGTTTAGTCAAGAAAGTCGAGAAGTTTCAAGAATTTAAGATCGAACATACTTTTAGGTTTACTTAATGGTGACAAACACATTATTTCGTTAATATCGGTATTTCCCATTTACGAGCTATTCGTAACCATTTCTACTGAAGCGATACCAGCAGTACATCTTTACTGTACCTATACGGTTGAAGTGGCATTTAATTAAAATGAGTCTGGCATGTTTTAACAGTTGGGAGCGAACTTGATACTACTGGTTGCAACAAATCTGTTGGGACTACTTTCATTTTACCTGAGTGACAAGAAACAGAGAAGGGCTTTCATCGACACGAGACAATCGCTTGAAATGAAGCTGGTCATAGAGGAGCAAGCCAAAGAACAGGTTAGAAGTCAAAATAATGCATTCCCTCCCATCTTTTATGTTTGTTTATCTACAGCAAACAATGTATCCGCGTACTTATGTATAAATATTCCATCACCAAACTGGATGTTATATATATAATGTCCAGACTATGCAACATACCTTGGAGGTTGCAAAATCTTGATGCTAAAAGTCACCACATTAGACCTTATACAGATTCCAGCTTAAAACTATTCATGCATACTTATGTGTACATAGTACTTATGTAGAGATGGTTACTGTCTAATACTTATTCCCTCTTGCATCCATCCACACAGGAACGTCTTTTGCTGTCAGTATTACCGGAACACTTGGCGTTAAAAATGAGACAGGATTTGGGCGCTGCAGTGGACGGCCAATTTAAGAAGATTTATATGAGTAGACATGAGAATGTTAGGTAAGACCATTTGTTCTTAGATAAATTTACTTGAGAGCGCTTATACTATAGAAATATAGCTTTCCATTGCCAATTTTTTTCTAAAAATATATCTACACCAAGTCGTCGTATCGATTACCTTCAAAAAATATTTTGTAACAAAAGATCGGAAAGCACTGAATATCCTTCGGCCTATAAATGTGAATGTCATGTGTCTACATAAACTTTACGTTTTAAATAATTTTCTCTCTACAAAAACACCCACAGGAAGAATAACAGTTAATTTAAGGTTTTTCCATCATAAAATTTCGTGGGCATTTCCTATTTATAGTTCAAAGCAGAGACATTGAATTTCACCAGGTCGCTCGCTATCTATTAAGAAGCGGTTTTCGATTCATGTAGTTACTCGATGAAAGCATGTGCGCATGTTATGTATTGAGTGAATACACTTGTAAAAATATTAATAACATGTATTTTTTGTTTGTATACAGCATTCTGTACGCAGATATAGTGGGATTCACAGCAATTTCCTCCACATACTCCGCATCCGAATTAGTGAAGATACTCAACGAGCTTTTTGCTAGATTCGACCGACTTGCAGATGTAAGTGTGTCAAGAATTATTATATGGCTTATGATTTATCATCATAATTGCTTCACAATTCTCAAGGGACTGGAGCTGGCATTGAGATCGAACTATGTATTATGTTATAACTACATAAATACACATACACAGACTATCTGTTATTTGTTAGAACATTTCAAGTAGACTTACACAGTTCCACATTTTATTTACCCCAAACACGCACGTAATTTACTACCACTGTAGTAATTTACACACTACTGCTAATATATGCGATAACATATATACTGTACACATACACAATGATAACTGATAGTCCAAAACTAGAACTTGACAACTGTCCTAAGTTCAAGCGTGAGGAATTACAAGAGGGTATTAAATATTCTATACTTTTCACAACCTTTGATAACATTCAGCATGAAATAGAGTATCACGGTGATGAAAATGGAACATACCTTCTAATAATAAACCTTGTGAACAAAAACTGTAGCATCAAGCTACTATCCTGCTTCTCACGGTATTAGATACTGCACACGGGAAAAAGTTATACCTACGTATGTTTGTGTATAGTCTAGACATAACAACTTACGCATAATATTAATAGGTCTAATAATATTATAATGCATGCTATTTCAACTGTCATTATAAAATAAGGTAGGCTTCTAAAATTACTCCATTGTTTTCTCCTTCCAAACAGAAATATCATCAAATTCGTATCAAGATTCTGGGTGACTGTTATTACTGCATATGTGGAGCCCCCGAAGAACGTCCCGATCATGCAGTTCTATGCGTCCACATGGGCCTCTCCATGGTGAAAGCTATAAAGTGAGTGCACATTCACATTCATTATTGTGCTATATTTACCATGAAGTTTCAGGTATTTTGGTATGCAACACAGAAAATTAGGCCAAATGGCTTATCTCAATCCAAATAAAAATGTCGCCAAGTAATGTGTGTTATGAACAATAAATATGCACGCTCTAACTTTTTGTCGGTATTTCCACATAAAATAATAATCATTTTGAAGGACGAAGCTGGTGCCTGCATAATTAGTATAATAGTACTTGCATATTCAGAAAGAAGTGGTATAATTGCAGGAGAAATGCTTATGGGAACCGTCGTGGTACATTTATAAAATTATAGATTTGCATTAAAGTTTTACCGTCCCATCTAGTATACGTAACCAACCATGTACAATAGCTAAATACCTGTGCTAAGCACACAAGATTTGACTTGGAGTAGTCAAGTCACGGAATAAATCTTTCGTATCTCAAATTGATCTTTTGCACATATGTGAACAACCACACAGCACATCTAATTGCAATAATGAAGACTGAAAATAGTTCAGTTCATGTGTATCAAGCGTTCGTTTGTGTGTCGACAGAGAAAATAATATGTGTGCCAGTTTATTGTGTACATGGGAGCTTGATGTCACTGCGACACCGTATAATCCGAAATCCCTAAATCCTGACAACAGCGTAATCAAAGTTGACGGATGATAGCTTTCGGTTTATGGTGAACCTAACACATGCCTGGTTGATAAAATGGTTCAGCTTCGAGGGTTTCTACTTTGTGTGTGTGTGTGCTTGTGTGTAAAAACTGTCTTAGTCATAAGGGAGAATACCTACTTTTTCAGGAATTAAGTAAATTTTATACTGATCAAAGATCTCTTTCTACCTACATAAATTTACGGATACACGGATTCGTCTCTATGAATGGCATAAAACATACTCTGATTTAATTTAACCGAGGTTCGAGGACCGCATGTCAAATTCAATCATATTATCTAAAATCTAATTTTAAGCAATCCATCTACTAACAAGTAGCTACTATATAGTACACGGAATAAAACCCGGGAATGAAAGAGATCGATCCGCTTGGCAAAATTCTGCAAGGTCTCCTTAATGCGGCTTTCCAGTCTCTTTATATGCAAGCAGTGAAACGAAACCATTCATATATTTCAAAAGAATAAGTCATTTAAGTACTTGATTTAGTTACCCGACCACAGTCGTGTTTCCACTCAAATTTCATTAGCTCAAGGCATTCTCTTAGGATTTAATGCTCCGACAATCTCTTCAAAACTATAATCATAATGAGGATTTAGTCAGTTCAGTCAGGGATTTAGTGAATTATTGAACACGTTTGTACAGATATCATTCTCATTATACAGCAGGCGACAGCCATCCATGATATTAACGAACGTATTTCATGTTTTCATGGCATATGCTTCTATAATTACTAATTGAGCTTATTCATGCTACCTGGACGATGTTGTTAGCAAAATTAAACTTCAGTAATTATGTTAACTACCACTATATTCTAAAGCCTGAAAATTATATGCCATGATGACAATTAAACCTAATTATGGCCCAAGTCACTCACAATAATAATTACATACAACGAATTATGAAATAATAATTTTGTTTCGCTATACATGAACAAATGAAATTTGTGGTTACACCACTATTTCAATTCCTTACCGTGAATACCTTCGTCAGCATTAAACATTATAGAGGCTTACATATGTAGGTATCTTAATGCACAAGAAAATTCATGAACGTTACAAGGTTATACACCAAACTTCTAGAAACGTCAAACATCGATATAACTTGGTTGCTAAAGTAATGTCTTGTCGTTCAACCTTTACAACAGGTACGTCCGGGAGACAACCAATTCTCCAGTGGATATGAGAGTGGGAATCCACACAGGTGCAATCCTAGCTGGGGTATTGGGGCAGCGGCAGTGGCAGTTCGACATCTACTCAAAAGACGTCGAACTCGCCAATAAAATGGAAAGCAGTGGCATGCCAGGGTGAGAAAATGTTTTATTTATACTAGTGTATAATGTACAAGCCAGATTATTGAATCTATATAATATTAGTCTCACGCAAGTAACATATACGGATCTACAAAGTACTATATTTCTTTAACATCTAATACCCACGGCGACGAGCGGAAACCTTCAAGCAATTTTAAAGTACGCCTTTAAACTTCAAGAAAAAATAACTAAAAATTCCTTTCAAGCAATAAGCTTCATTCCTACATCCACAAACACATTAGTATCAGCTTAGTGCCCCCACCTCGATACCTTATTTATGCTTTATTCGCTCAAACTATTTATACACGGATTTACAAATAGTAGATGAACCACAAAATTTCCCGAATACATAGCAGTTGTGTATGAGTTCTAACATCTGCTGTAATGCACACGTGCTACGGCTACATCAATAGTAGCATTTGCTGACAGATACTAAACATGCAGCAAGCCTTATTTGGATTCGTAACTGTATACATACATGCTATTATTCCATTAAACATACAGGAATCGATGTAGAAAACCCCCGTGCAACTATTTTGACACGGAGGGATACAGTTGTACATAGTTGTTGTAAATCAGGAAAAGAATTGGTGAGAATCAGAGCAATGAGGTTTGAAAATGCAAGGAAAGTAATCAATTTTTACATCCTTCGTCCTCCTAAAAGCTATGAAAAGAGAAAGCGAATGGTCAAAAAGATGGTAATGTATAGTACTAACAGAGCTCTGACACCTTTCTAGATTCCATCGTAAGCACAAAAAAGAAGGGACAAGATAAGCTGTAATCAATATGGGAAGACAAGTATTTTGTGAACTTTATTGCCTAGTACCAAGTGCTCCTTCTGATGGTGCGGATGTAATAATTACTTGAAATATACTTACACACAGATACTCCAGATTCTATTTTTATACGCATTACACACTGTATCTTAATACACCCCAGGAAACTATATACACGAAGATTTAGTGAGCACTTAAACAGTAACTCAACAATAAGTTTGTATTTAAACTGATGAATTTTCAAGCCTGAGAACACTGATATATATCTATATTATCATATACATATATGTATATTAGTGCATTTAAACCGATGATAGTATCCAACAAGCAGTGGAAAAGGAGCCGAAAGCTAACGATCCACAATATAGGATATGAGGATGTGAAAGAATCTTGTTGGAACACAATTATATGCCTCTGCCCTGGAAGGAAGGGAACGGAATTAATGACACTAATCTTATTAAGCACAAATTACTTAATAATTACAGACGAGTTCACATTTCGGACAAAACGCTAAGCTTCCTCAACGATGAGTTTGAAGTGGAGCTTGGTCATGGAGAAAAACGTGAAGAAACCTTGAAATCCGCGGGCATTAAGACCTGGTTTATTGTCCGGGTAAAAACTCCGGTAAGTTCTCTTTAATTATTCTCATATAGTTGCTGCTAATGATAAACGCTCGTGTACCCCTACCAACACATTTGCATGATTTTAAGACGACACTATAATTCTATAAATTACTGAAACACACGAACTTGACATATTACGGAAAATGGATAGAACACAACGGCATTAGCAAGGTGTGTGTGTAATATGCAAGTGCGGTTTCACTTTGTTCAAACATAATAAAAAGGAATAACATGCAACAGCCTGGTAGAAAGTGATTAAAGATTCTACTACTGCCGTAGCTTAACGTCGCCCACCGTCTGAGGTACTATGTATAGCTTTATCGCCGCTACAACTGTATGACTATTAAAATATTTATAGATTTCCATGATATCCTCTGAACTCAAAAGACACGTCTCTCAGTTCCGCTCTTTCCCTTACTATTAGGTTAAGGTCGGACGAAAATAAAACATCAAATGTAATCTCTTTACTTATAAATAATAGTTTGCAATTCAAAGGCGTTAATAGCAATGCCCAAGTTGCTCAACATGCGGATTCTGATTGATCTACACCTCTACAGGGACTAAGAGTGCAAAATTTAGACTGAAATATTGTGCCATGAAAAAATCCAAGTATATTCATACTCTTATTAACGGAGTGAATGTTAAATATTATATTTCAGCGGAGCAAGATATTTTGCCCTGGAAATGCACAGTCATTACATTGTATTTGACAACATGTCATATAAATTTGACAACAATTTTTGAGCCAATGAATGTATATGTAAAAATAACTATGGTACATATGTACGCTACACAACTATTTATATCTACATATTACAATATTTATCTGCTATGGTTTTGTTTTTGAAATTGAACATTTTCAACCACATACTTAATGTCAAATCCCAAGAGAGTTTAGATACATTTTCGCAGGTAATGTTTTATAACAGGGGCATGCCAAAAGTGTGTTGGGAGGGCGTAATGGAATCGATCGTGTATGCATACAAAGTAGTGATGCAATGCAAAACATTCATTTCATTTTGAAGTAAAAATTTGAATGCAAATAAGTGTAACTCAATCAAGTGTTTATAAGAGTCCGACAATAAGTACGCATCTTCTTGTATACGCTATTACATAGGAAGCCTGAACATTGACAAGCCCAGGGGTATAGGATAGATATTTTGGAAAGTTGGGCCTCATTGCATGTGTACATACCACTTGGCTTTTATAACTTGAAGATGAAGTTTGCTTGGTAAACAAAGGGGAGAACATTAAAGGAAGGAATAACAGCAGTGAAGTATAAAATGAAGTGTCACTTTCCATCAAGTACAAGTATATACAGTGTGCTTTTGTTTATAGTCACACACAGTGGTGGCCACCAACCATCTATATATTAGCATGTATACCTATAAGTCTCTATCTGTGGACTTTTGTAAACTTTTCTTTAGTTCCGACCAAGCACGGCATCCGTGACGGAGAATGGCGAACTTCAGCCAGACGACCTCGTAACTAAAGATCTTCCTTCGGAATTGTATTCCACTTATGCCGAAGATTCAAATGTAAGTTTTGTTGTACTAAATATACTACCACTGTCTAACTTAATCAAGACCAAGCTTTGTTTGGGAAATTGAAGAAAAGTACATACAGTGAATACACAGGCAGGGTGATGATGATGCAACAAAAGAGTAGTTGCCATGCAGAAAATCAGCAAGCGGAGAGATTCGCCTTTCTCATCAAAGCATAATGCCAAATTTATTTAGATTCCGACGGACAACAAAGTACAAGTTGGTTAAAAAAGTCTGGCTACAGTGAAAGCACGTTTCTATTAATAAAATTTATTTTGTTATTCTGGAGCTTGGCATACAAGTTTTGTTCATGCTTTAGTTTAATGCGATAGGTAAAGTTGTATAAGGTTAAACTGTTCGCAGGAATATACTGCGTGCGGATGTTGAGGCTCTACTGTCCAACTACTGTTTCTATTACGGTCTTTTCGCTTACAAAGAGATACCGCCTTTTTGTTTCATATACGTGCACATAATATATACACATGTATATTGTTATATACATAGTAGTTTAAACAAACTAGACCATGTTATAAAACAATATTATCTGCACAGCGATCGAGTCTGTCCTTTGGAGTTAGTTCCCAACCTGTATTCTATTATCCTGACCCTGATAGTTTAGACAGTGTTTGGAGACAGCAGGTAACCTTCCGTGAAATAGCGTTTTTGATGAATAATTCTTATGTCACACACACGTTCTTATATGACCAAAGCATCCGGAAAATTTTATTATCTATTCTGCTAATAATTAACTACAGCGACGATGAACGGATGGAGCATTCATTTATACACCCCACTGATGAGAGTAGAATTGCATATTCTGTACAATGCGTCGTTTTAATTTTGATTGCTATACTCTAGTATTTTCTCTGTTACGAGATTTCGGAAAACAAATTTTGTTATAACATGCGCATACACTGGTCCCATCAGGTTATTCTAATAAAGTGAAAGAGCCGTAAGGGATAAGTGCGGTTGCTTATCCTCACTTTGAACAGGTCTAAATATCAACAACTCATATGTATACTTTGCAGAGTAACGTGGAAGAGAATCCAGCCCACAGAAACCAATCTGAGTTAGACGACTACCGACAAAGACTCAAAGAAGAACTTATATCACGAGATGGATACAGGTGAGTAGACATTTTGACATTTGCCTTTCCTCAACATTCACAGTGTCAGTTACTAAGACGCTCTAAGCAAAATCCCGGTTGCAAGTCTTTGATATGATACCACATTAGATAATATAATACTCATTAAAAGTTTCGAAGTACTCAAATATTGATCCTAGAAAACTGTTAAACACTTCTTTTGGAGTGATTTCATCAACAAAGTGATGTCGCTGATAGGTAGTTATAATTTGAACATATTTATAATAAGTGGATCTACTTATGTATAAAGTTTAGGGATAAATTGTAATGCAACCATTTTCGAACACCAAACTTCGGAAATTAAGTTAAGCTGTACTTATATAGATTGTGTCACTTCAATAGACTGGCTAGTTATTACATTCAAGCTCCATTAACATAAACTGAATTCGAAGCTAAACCTTTCCGACCTAATAGGCCGTAAGCAGTGAATTATGCCTTTCTGAATTAATGTCTCCCTTGATTCCTGATTATAATGGGACAACGAACAACAGACAAATGGAATTCCATGGGAAATAAATTTCAAAAGATGATAGAAGTAAAATTATAAGTAGTTCAGCTTCGAATGCAGTATGACACAACGTTCAATAAATCCTTAATTGGGTTACACTAAACGACTGAAGATAACGACTGACAGCCTTGTATACGTATAAACGTGAAATCTATTCCCCCATGTATAAGTATACACATCCTAACAATATGTATGTTTTCCTACAAGATATACACTGTACTATATATATATATGTTTTATCTCTTGATTTTGCTTGCAGGGATTTATCCCGTCAATCTCAATGGTTCACACTCCGATTCCAAGACGGAGCTAAGGAGTCAGCATTTGTAATACACAAAGAGCCATATGCTGGAATTACTTCCTTAGCCTGTCCTTCAGCTCTGGCTTCATTCACTCTGGCATCCATTTTTGTCATTTCTTGCACCACTGTCGGTCTCCTGACGGCAACCCTAGGTCTCTTGATACTGTTTTTCATCAGTGCCGTTTCAGCCTGTGAAACTTCTCCTCTTAAATCCCGCCTGAAGGTAAGCATATATACCTCTCTTCAACTACACTAACGATTCAACAACTTTTCATCTTCACAGACATACCGTCACGAAGGTATTCCTCCACAGACATGTATGAACTTACTTTAGCATGAAGCCATAAGTGAAATCGACTAGAATACAATGAACGATACTTTCTATACTTTCATCCACTAACACATTGTAAAATACTGTGAAGTAAGCTATCTTCTTTCTAGAAGTAGAGCGAGGTATCGCTAATACAGAGAATACAAAGAAACCATTCGTCTGCCCCTAAGTTGTTGTAAATGCCAATTTCATCCTCTCTTTGTAGTTTCATAACCTCTCCCTGAACTCCTCCTGCCAAAATGATTCCCTTTGGAACTTCGCCACAATAAATGATGCCATAGTGTACGTATGAAAGCTTTGAATAAATATTTGTAGACAAAATTTAATTTCAATGATGAAATGAATTACAGAAAGTATCATCCAGTCTAAGCTCCTTATGCTCCATGGAATCGAAACTTTGGGTGCGGCGCCTCCTCTCAATTTTTGCAATAATCTTGCTCACGACCTGTAATGCAGTTTTTATGGTAAGTTTTCAAAACAAAAACGTCTCAGTTATTTAGGTACGTCCATTATATTTGGTCATGTACCTACAGATATATCTACATATATGTGAGTTAGGATAGATTAAACTTTTAGTTTATGACCCTCCAGCAAACAATCTAAAATAGAATATCCCAGTATACTTAAGAGTTAAAACACGAGAGAATACATACATAGGTAGGTTAAGTTAAATTGATTCAACGGTATTCACACATTTCCCCACGTGAGCTGCATCGCAGACGAATTTTTCAATACACATAATGTTAGATATAATGCAAAGCTAAACTTTAACTAAAACTAGCACGCTACGATATGTGTTCATGGTAGACAAAATTCAATTTCACTTTTGAGAAGTTAGAGAAGTAGTCGTCTTTGAATGCGCTATACGCACACATAAAAATATTTTCAACGAGCAAAACATTTTTTCTTTATGGAATATAAATGACAACTGTGTATATAGTGAAATAATCTCATGGAAAACCCCTATACACAATCTACGTCTCCTGAATATCTGGTAATCTAATCTAAAATATTAGTCGTCTTGATAATACAATGATATGACTAGTGAGCGTATTACATATGTATGTATAAGTACATGCCAGTTACAACAGTGCTTGGAAAAGGTCCTGAACTACTGGAAAATGTAATAAAGACAACTAGAAAATGCAGTGGAAATCTCAGCGGGTCCCCGAAAAATACAATTAAGTAGGACAAATAAGAAATCTCTGGAATCATTATTTTATAACAGTGTTGAATAGTGACTGTGTTTTCAGGCTGAAGACAAACTTGGAGATAGAAATAACTACAGAACATTATGAGACACAGATAATTTTACGTCTATCTACTAAATGCTAAACTCTTAGCACAATATCTTCCTACAATGTATCGGGAATTTGATCAACTAGCTTGTATATACATAGTAACAGTAACATCTCTGATCGTTAGTATGTAGTTAATAGCATAAAAGTTTTCTTTTTAGTTTGATTGGTCTTGTTAAACGAAACGCGGGGGTTTTCTCTTCTTTGTGACCGGAGCACTAACTAATCCCAAGGATTTGAGTAACGGAGTGAATCTGTAGTTTCACGCAGAGTCTCAATATATGTAGTTAGTTGGTGGGATAAAAACCGCCAACAAATATTATTTTTCCTTTCTACTATTCTCATATTGACATGTAGTTTCCTCGTCAAAAGAGTTCCATGTGGCTATGTTACCACTTTATAGTGATTATAGAACTCAAAAGAATTCTACAGTTTCATACACATTATGTACAAGTGAGAGGGAGAGAGAGAGAGAGAGAAATAGGCGTAATGTGAAAAGACGCGATCTATTTATATACCTAGGTATATGTTATAGTTATAGTAACCGAGCTATCGGCTTGAATTACAGATTCGGTAGTAGTAACGAGATATGCCGACGGTTAGTGGGTACTTGAACGACTTGGTCTTCAACATGAAACTCTTCATAAAGCTCATATGAGATAATCTATGATGTGATCACACTATAATTGTATAGGCAGAATCATAACCAACATACAGTAGTGATTCTTCACTGCTTAACAAGATGAAGCACAACTCTTTAAGTACATACTATACTTACAAAGTAAACAATACTGTATTTACACGAGATGATAAAGTGTTGCGTTATACAACATGGGATGTGTCTTTCTTTAATAATAACACGAATACCGATTTTTACTTTCACTTTCATGTAGGGATGCACATATTTAGATACATATGTTAAGACAGAATCAATTAACAAGTACAGTACTTATAGTTATATGCCCCATAACGAACTTTAAGGGTCAACCTTTTCATTTATATTCATTTTTGCACACTCGCATTCGTTCGTAATCTTCGATGCGTTGTTGTATGAATTCAATTAGGAGCTCAGCCAAATCGATAAAACCTACTTGGATCCAATACGGATTAACAAATCTAACCAAATTATGTTTTTACTACACGAAATAATGTGTAGGTGTATATTTACACTTGTGTCTATTCTTCCTCTACTTATTCTATTCAAAATAAATATACATACTAGAAGAAAATGAACATTGTGAGGAGAAGGTGCTCTCAACAAGCAGGAGAAGCAAAGTTAAGTGTTGTTAGTTACCGTCGGTGGAAGCTCAACCGTTGACTGTGGATGTACTGACAACGAGCGAAGGTTTAACCAAGAGTTTCGGGTATGATTATACACATTTACACAGACGGGAGCTCATCATACATAAGATGATATAAACATGAATTGATATAAAGTCTATACAAAATGTAAGAATCAAGCATATCCTTTGCTGTGTGCGTAGGAGAATAATCTCATAAGGACTAAACATAAAGGAAATGTTGTAAGCATAAAGTTGGAGTTTAATTAAAAGGAGTTATTTTTATAGTATACAATGTTCACATGGTACTTGAAACATATTGTATAGATTCCGTGCATGGAAGCTGGGACAGTTTGTCCAAATATCACCGTAATACATGACTCGGATGCGGCCATCGATCCACCTCCACCCTTAGTCTTGCCTAGTAGTTTAAGGCCATTCGCGAATCTCGGTTGTCTCTTCCCAGCCTATCTGGTTATTTTCTGTGCATTCTATCTACTCTCGGTGACTTTACTCTCCCAACCGGGATCCTGGCTGAAATCTTTTGCCATCCTCACAGTTCTCACACTACATGCAGTCATCTTCAACTTGAGTCCACTCAAAGAAGCAGTAGATTGTTCCGAAGAATATAGCTTCTCTGAACGTGGAGAGTAAGTTATCAGATGGATTGAAAATTATGATCGTGATGACAACTCCAATGACTTCCATCAACATTTTTCTTCCTACTATATCCCATCCTTAATTTCCTGTTCGGTAGCTGCAAGCATCCATAACATCAACCTATGTAAACCTCCGACACCTTACCTTCTACAACATTCATGTACATATACTGAAGCTCGATATCCCATGACAGTAAACTGACCGCAGTTTATACTTCACACGTTCCTGAAATACAGCGATATTTCCAGATGAAATTATCCCAACGAGGGACACTGGGATTCCTTGCACATAATATATTGGCACCTTTCCTGTTCTAATACCTTTCCGTATACCACCCAGATATGTCATGTAACTGAAAAAATTGTCGTAATAACAGTCGTTTATTTTTATAACTATTCCAGCCTCATTCCAGAGTCATGGTACCTCGCCGTTTTTGTGGCTGTTGTTGTACTAGTGCTTTTCTCTTTAAACAGACGGGTAAGTTCCAACGTTTTTTCTATTTAACCACTTATATTATAGAACTAGTTGCGAGACGGTATTCACCAAAATTGTAAGCTTTAATGTCAGATAAATCATAACAATCAGTACGTAGAAGCTCAAAAAAGTAATTGACTGTTAGTTTAGAACTTCACCCAAACTGAAAACAAGGATTGGTCATTGCTTAGGGATATTCGCAAGTTAAGTAAAGATAATACACTTAATGTTCCATTCGATTGCAATAAACTCAATAACAACAACGAGAGCTAAGCCATAACAGACAACGGAATGTTGTGCATACATTAGGGAATAATGAAATTCTTTATTAAAGAAAGAGGCCGTGGTGATAGTCAATTTTTATGTCCCAAAACTATGTACACCAGCCAAATGCAGGATGCTAATCATAATAATAAAAGACGATAATTGCTTGTAGACGGGGAAAAGCTTACCTATGCGTGTTTAATAATAGTAATAAGCCACCGCGGTGAAAGTAGCTTTTACGTATGCAACAATGCAATAATTTATTACGGTAGTGTTCGTTTATGCTTAGATAAATATATGGACCTGATGCATACACTCAAACGCTTTAATTTGAAGTAATGCATACAGCGGAATACACCCAAGAAAGCTATTTACAATGATACACTAGACGATGGCTTTGCTCCTTGCTGACATGACTGATTCAAACAAGGGAACTAATTTCATTAATGAAAGTCGGTGTTGTACATTCAATGTTTCATAAAGGTATCTCTATAATGTTACATTTTGTCTTTCAGCTGGAGAAGTCCTCGAGAGTTTTGTTTTTGTGGAAAACGGAGGTGGAACAACAGCGAGAACGAGCAACACAACTTCGTCAAAAGAATGAACAACTGGTAAGTAGAAGCAAGTCCTTAGTTGTTGACAATTAGTCTTATAAAATACAAATGGTTTACTGAAATATGAGCGGGTTTCAAGGAGGCGGAGAGAATCACCGTGTCGGCTTCATGCATATTTATACAGCGCGTAAAAGCTCATTAAAGCTTTACTGTAGAGCTACGTATGCATTTGCTTGCTCTGTGCCAAGCGTTTATTTTCCTTTTCGTTTATGGTTTCGATTACTCGACTGATTGCGGTTCCTGGTTCCTGTCAACGTTTCTACGATTAGTTTCGGAGCAACATGCAAATTTACAGGCTAGATCAAAGGTCAGGGGAATCAACTTAATGAAGGCGCGTATCTGTAAATAAGCTCTATTTACACAGAAAATCTTAAACAGAAAGTCAGCTTTGCCAACATTTATATCAATTTCTGGTTGTGCTTCCGCTTTAACTCTTGCG
This sequence comes from Lipothrix lubbocki, assembly GCA_034696945.1. Classification (NCBI taxonomy): domain Eukaryota; kingdom Metazoa; phylum Arthropoda; class Collembola; order Symphypleona; family Sminthuridae; genus Lipothrix; species Lipothrix lubbocki. The sequence continues at coordinate 43,373 of JAQGAK010000300.1, forward strand.
GGACTCAATAACAACCGATTAGACTTTTATCTATACACAAGCGCTTGGATTTTCAGGTATTCGTAAACCTGTGACAATCGTAACAATATGAACTGAACCTACGAAGACTTACCCATACGGAGACATTGTAAAGTTATAGCCTTATAGGTTCAATCTGAATAATGAATGTATCCATCTGAGCATATACTTAGATTTCCACTAAATAGAGCAAACTGGATTACACACTGTGAAAAAAGTCTCACTATGAAGGCTTTGTTTGCGTCGGAGAACGTAAATAGATTAGAAAATATTAGTTACCTTGATTATACCGCGTCGCTGGAAATGCAAACAAAGTTATAGACAGTGCCTTGATCCTGTTTTACGATCATATAATACCCTCCTGGAAGTTTTGTGCCAATTCTTTCTGCAAGAAAAAGGAAAAGAGTTTATGTTTTATTATTATATACCAATAAACTGCCATTGTAAGAGTAAATTGAGCTAGAGAAAGCACTAGATCCAGTGAACAACATCCACTCCCGAAATTGCTTCATTTCAGAACTACAGAGAAATAAAAGGAAGCAGGAGTTATGCACAGTGTGATAAGGAATGACATAATGTTGTACAGCAAGAGACAACTCGCAACAGAGAAAGTTACTTTGAGTAGCATGATCATGGGTGATATTATGTTACACGAGACTCTAGTGGGGATTGTTATAGAGTAATTAGATAGCTTTCTCCCCTGATCGTGAACCCAGATTCACTTTCTGCAATCAGCCAAGTTTTGCAGAATCCTGTGTAGGTTTCCTCCATATAAATATTTTCATTTCCTGAGCGACAGAAACATTAACTATAAGTATATAGTAAAGCGTTAGGTCAAAATGACAGTCTTTGCTGTAACCCACCCTGAAATAAAATATATATATATGAATGTAACCGTCATTGTATCAGTAATATTATCCAATTCAGCTTCAGACAGTTCTTCGTTTGCCGCTAAATCATACATCCATCCTTCCATACAGCCATGTGTAATATAATAAGTTTTCACATTTAAAACTTTTAGACCACAAATTAGAGCACCTGAAGTTTATTGTCTGCAATTTATGATACAGTATGTTTGCATAAAAGTTTCCGTTAGCTACTAGGACAATTACACAGCAGCTCATCTTCAAGGACTTTCGTCCCTAGTTTCTTTGAGATACTTCCAGGTTTCTTGATCAAACTGGAACAGTGTGACCATTCCTTCTGAAACAGGTGCCGAGTTATAAGTATCAAACCTACTTTTGCCAACTGTTTCGTAAGATGACAAAGAAAGTAAACTTGTTACATGACGATCTCCCGGCGAATTCGGAATTCGTGAAAGATTGTACATATATAAGGAGAGAGGAAGTTTAAGCTATCACAGCTGCAGAAACAAGAAGACTATAAAACTGAAACCTAGACGCATTATATTTGCAATTTTTCGAGGATTAGTGAAAGCAACAGTATTAAGAGGAGAAGCTCCAGGTCAACACTTTAGTTACTACTTAGAGACTTCTAGAGAGTAGAGATTTATCAAGTAGGTACTTCCCATAATTCTAGAAACGTCAGCATACACAAAAACTTTCCCTATAGATTTTCCAAAAACAGGTTTCTAAAGTCAAGTGTCAGTTTACCATGGAACTTGAGGAAAGATCGATTTATTAAATCAATGCTATACTTACTACTTCGGCAATTCTCTCGGGTGCAAATTATGTACTCAGAGACGCAGTATGTTGTTACACCACACTAGCGTGGTTCTACAGCTGTATGTTAACTAGTAGGCATTCTTTGAATTTAACACACCGTAGTCCAGCATTGCCAGTATCAAATAAAAATACACGCTAAGCATCATATAATAAATATTCGGGCTCAAATAAGTCTGGTAGACGAAAATGAATATTTTCGACTATTTAATTGAATTTGGAGCTCTTATACGACGACATTAGCACTCGAAATGAAGTTGCAAAATCTCTTTAAATCGTCGATTTTACTGAAATTGTCTCAAGCGCCTTAAGAAAAATGACATGCATATGTTTGAATGGTATAAATTAAGATTCTGCTCTGCCTACTTCGCCAGCTTTATGAAACTAGCATGTACAGCTATAATCCAATTTCATGAATGTAATTTTATAGGTATACAATATTTTACCACAACACGTGGCCACTCATTTCCTTGGCTCAAGACGACGAAAGCACGAAGAACTGTACAGTCAAAGTTACTCGGAAGTGGGAATTTTATTTGCTTCCATGCCCAACTTTACAGGTTAGAAATAAACTTACTAGTAATCACGGAGCTAATGTGAAGTGTAGCTGTTGTGTTGAGCCACTTCTCTGCCATTTTTTCTAGTTTCCCCACACACCGCGTTAATTTCCTATATACCTTAATCACAAGTTAAAATCACATTAAGTGGGACAAGATTGACAAAATAACCTAATTTTAGACATTTATTCATGCTCCACATCTAAGTGTACGACTATGAACCTGTCAGAAGCTCGAATAAGAACTGATTAATATAATACCTGTAGACACTTTCCGTATATAGAAATAAATTGCAAAATTCAATTAGTCGGCACCACAAATTTGATCTTACTTGTCGACTATAATAATTTAAACTCACATGAACATTGAATTAAATCTGAAGTGAATTATATACATTAACGTGTATATTTCATTTGTGTATTAGATTTCTACTCTGAAGAAACTGTAAACAATCAAGGTCTTGAATGTTTACGATTCCTGAACGAAGTTATTTCTGATTTTGACGCGGTAAGTAAACCAATATTTGTTTTTGTGCTGTATGTACCTATTTAAACCAAAGATAGGAGCGCGGACTCCACAAGATTTTGTTTACTACTAGACTGGATGTGCTTTTTGAAGTATATAAAGGTCAAATGAAAATATTCTATGTATTTCCCATGTGCGGGATAGGATGCAATTAAAATATTATAGAGAAAAATTAAAGACTATATTCGCAGTGGCATAACACAAAGGAAAAAGAAGGAACTACGTGTTACGTGTTTTGCCAACTTATATAATGACTGAACAAATGCATATAATGATATATGACTGAGATATGTGGATGGGACCGAGTAATAATAAAATTCTTTTTTCTCAATCTAGTTACTGGAACTACCCAAATTTGCTGACAACATAATTAAAATCAAAACTATTAGTTCAACATACATGGCTGCAAGTGGATTGAGTCCCTTGAAACAAGCAAAGGTAAACATTTTATATATTTATGGCATTATTATTACCACAGAAAACGAAACTTCTCACCGGCATCTTCTTCTTTCTCTCCCATGTTTAAACCTCCATGTACGGGTTTACGCTCGTAGGTACGACACGGTAAGATTTTTTCGAACCTGGTACGGCTGACTTGTTGTTAGTGTTTGTACACTCCGTAGTTATATTCAACTTTTCTCGTGTACGTGCAGATGTGCATATAAAGAGTCAATTCCAAGTACAGCACCTATATGCAATCGTGAGGGACGCGACTTCTTATGAGTTTGTATAGTTTGAGCTCACGTCTGAATGTATTTCATCGTTGAGGCACAAGCATTGTACTCGACATGAACGACGGCGTACGTTCTAACCGGCCTACCAAACTTTTTCAACATTTGCGGGAGATAACTGGGAGAGAAAGATGCCTGGAGAAGTTTTGTTTACATGGAAAGATATTTGTAATGCAAATAATTAATTAACATAAAACACAATTTAATTGACAAACAGCCAGAGGATCCTCTGAAAATCCGTTGGAATCATTTATCCTTGCTCGTCGAGTTTGCATTTGAGTTGAAGAGAGCCCTGACTAGTATCAACGAACAAAGTTTCAATCACTTTGTTCTCAAGATGGGTAAGAAGAAAATATTGATTTTCTTTATATGCCTCTCAGTAAAGTGTACATATGTTCATGCCCACGTAGTGTTCAGCATTCTGGGTCCTAAACACACTGCTTACTTCACAATTTTCACTAGCCATTCCTTTTGTTCCCTTGAAGATTTTGCAGACCCCAAATCTTTTTAACGGGAACCAAATGATACATTTTGTACTGCACACTTCTTCTGACTTCACCTTACTTCACATGCATTGATTATTTTAGATATTTATGGCTCTAGAAGAAGTAGATTCTCGAAGAGCCACTAAATTCCTTGCCCGACAACCACACATAACCATTATAATTTCCTCTTTTCCACTTCTATCTATATCTCCAAGTTTGCCCCTGATCTATCTTTTATTACACATATATACGTCATACCAGGGACGGAAATCGAGCAAAAATTCTGCAAACATATGCGCCCTGAAAAGTACAAATACAAAACCAATAATCGAATCAGTGCATGGGGCAGCCTAGTGCTACATTTTATAGCTTGGCTTTAAACATATGCTAGAGAAATATGCATGCAAAGTAAATGAAAACAGGAAAACTTTTTGGCCGTCTGCTGTCTCCCATATAATTATGTATGTACATGTAGTAAATCACTTATATAGTGCTAAAAAGTATATGGTAGATAAGTAGTATATAGTGTTAGAAATCGTAGAATCGAACTGGGAGTAGCTGACTAGTGCCAAGTTCATACTTTTTGGGGATAATGCAGCAAAACCTTGGTGATCGTTCTTGCAGGAATCAACCACGGTCCTATCACAGCAGGCGTGATTGGTGCTCGAAAACCACACTACGACATTTGGGGCAATTCAGTGAATGTTGCATCCAGGATGGAAAGTACGGGCAAAGCTGGATGCATTCAGGTATGATTTCATTTTCAAGTTGTTCAACAAAAGCTGAAATATACAGCCTCCAACTGTGATTGAACACCAAAACTACTCAAAATGTAGGCAAGCACACTGCATGCAATAACCTCTTGGTTTTCAATCTCATGTGCAAGCATTCGTATACTATATAATATGTATGTTCTTAAATTGAATCAACAACACTCCAGTTGAGGTCCAACAGCCTTTTAATAAAGTTTAAGTATGAAAATATTCACACATTTTATAATAAAGCTAGATGATGAACGTTTTGAGGTGTCACAACACGTAAGAATAAGAAGGGAAGATCGATCTTAATTAAATTAATTTAATTCCAGGTGACAGAAGAGACCTACAAAATCCTCCTGCTCTACGGTTACCAATTTGAACAGCGTGGTTTGGTCAACGTAAAGGGCAAAGGACAATTAATGACTTATTATTTGGTGGGAAGAGGTCCGGAACTCACTGATGAACAAGTGCAAAAACTTTTGGAAGAGCAGGCAGCTTTTGTAGCACAACAAAATTGCCAACCTCTCGGCACAACTTTGGAATCTCGTTAAGACACACTCCGCAGCTTCCAAATTTTTGTCGATATACTTACACGCATTTAGAGCCCTTTATATAAGAAAGCAAATCGAAGAAATACATTTATAAGTAAGGGTTTAATATACAAGGGTTTTAATATGATAATATATTATGCAAAACCTACAAAGTCCTTCAACAAGTTTTACAGTACCCCTGCACAGTTGAATATATTTACATACTTAAATCGTATCCAAACTACTAAATGCTACACCATACATTTCGCTTCTAACTTTTATGAATTTTATCAGTTTCCTTTCCTATATATGTGGAGCTAGTTATACAAGTACATTAAAACTAAAAACTACAAGGAGTTTCCTTAATTAAGTCTCATTTGTGCAGGAAACTCACGAATACAGGAGATATGTATCTAAAGTAGTTAGGCTCCCCACTATACACTTAAGGAAAATGTTCGTTTATATAATTCAATATGCTTCCACCACATTTTCTGGTTAAATATACCACCGATTTCTATTTAACATATAATGCCATAGATAAATACAATAAGTTTAAAACAGATTCTTTATTGTACCATTTACCCGGATCACAAATATTATATTTAACTAGATACTAAGAAAAGGAAAACTATACGTAGTTAGGAAATCACTTCCACTTTACAGTACTGACTATAACCAAGTTTACTTCCACATGTATCTATCTATAGCAAATGTACTACTAGCTATAAGCTAAAAAGTTATAATATGAGAACTAGAAGTAGTATATACATGCATAGCTAACTTGTAGGGTTTGTTTCCTGCAAAAAAGGCATGTGAGAGCTGATACACAGCTGGTGACCCATCCGTGGATGTAAAGATTGTTTTGCCATATAATCACACTTTTCAAGAGTATAAGTACTTAAGTACTTAGATTTGGTATGATGGTAGGAGGAAAACTACAAACTGTATGCAAGGTAATACAGCAAAGGAATAATGATACAAGTATAAATATATGTATAACAAATATATAGAGATCTGTAAGTATAAATATAAAAAGCAATGAATACAACATCTTATCCTTTAACATTTTCAAACCCAAGTCAGTCGAGCTAGTAGATAGATCTATACTGTAGAAAAAATGAAATTTATTTTCAAATGGAAACCTTCAATATTTATTTCTTTGGCATCCTCCGGCATACAGAGGATGTGTTCAAATAATTTCGATATGTACAAGCAGCTTTTTTGCAGAAAGCGTATTGAAAAAACGAAGGTAATACTTTACTGGTTAATACTAGAAATATACTAGACTGTAAGTATAAAATTTATTTAGACGTAATCCATAGTATATTAATAACTAATTATAGGTATATAGTTTTGGTGGATGAAGAAAATAAAATAAGGGTAATATGTACAGATACATGGGAGAATGAAGTATTTTATAAGATGGGAAGCAAAAAGAAATAAGTTAAGTGATGATTAAAGGTTAGAAGGATGAATCTACACGTATAAATTTTACATATACCATGGTGTAAATATATAGCTACATTTAACGTTTTTAGCAGCAGCAGCATAAATTGCTGTCCTTAAAAGCTCTAACCCTTAAAAGCTATAGCTCTTTTCTGAAATAAGTTTTAACAGTGTTAGTACGTGAAATGACTAGTCAAGTAAAAATGACGAGGATGGCAACTTATGGTTTTCTATGAACGATAATGTGTACTTTAATAAAACGAATGCTTCATTACAAATATGAATTCGCTACAGTTGAAAACGTACCTTGGTAACTTAGATACGATTTTTTTCGTCAAGTTACTACAAATTAACAAGTTGATAGTTGCTAAAAAAAAGTATTAAAAATAAAAGCATTTACTCATTATAGTTAGTATAAAGCTGAATACGGTGAAACCGAATGGTGTTGTATTGTAAGTTACAACTTGTAACATAAGGAGAGGTTATAGAAGATGGTTCATTTTTGTGTGTATGAAAGTAAGTAAGTAAGTACGTATGTATGTATAATGTTTTAAATGATAGAAATATTAAATGTAAAATTGAGACAACAAAAATATCTGTGAGATGATATATAAACATGAGTAATAACGTAAGTAAAAAGTTAATGTAACGATGATACTGTTGTTAATAATAATTAGATTCCATAACCATCCAAAAATAGTGTACTGAACATTACAACTTTTTATTAATTATAGTCAACTGAACATCGATTATGTTTATGAAAGTAATATTGTTGTCAGATGAAACTTGACACCCATATGCTACAATATTTCTTTTACTATTATATATAGTTAAATTAATTAAAAGGATAAGAGTGAAATACGAGTTTCAATACGTATATATAATACAAAGCCTGGCAGCAATCATCAATCGTACCGATTCTCAATAGTACGTAAGGAGCTACAGTGTAGTAATTTTTAGTAGTAGGTGTTTCCCTAACGTTGGTTAAATAATATCTGGAGTAATAACATTTTCTCTATTGACACATATATAGGTAAACCGATATTAAGTTTGATTTGTATTTGAGAAATAGTTTACGAATAACGCATATTAGCTACTTTCTCTGGCTGCTTTATCATCAGAGTTCTTATTCAATCCAAAATTCAAGACTATATAGAGAGACTATCTGTGCACTTTCGTTCCAACCAACAAACATTTCATTATTTGGAGAAAATATAAGATACACGGTTATGACACACCATCAGCTTAAGAGGTGCACATAAACCGGATCAAATACCTTCTAAGATCGAATAATATATCTTGGCATATACTTACATATGCAAGTGTATTGCTGCTTTGGTTTCCAATCGTTGGAAAGAGACGTCGTTCAAGTTATTCAAACTGACACATCATTAGTATCGACTTTCACCGTAGTGTAGTACATTACACGTTGAACATTTGATGCCCTGTACTTTGAAGGTTCACTACTTTGAACTATGCAGAGGGAAAGTCATATTTGATATATGTACCCCTTATCTTGTACGCTTCTTCCAAGAAAGTAAGAGCATTTAAGATAGCATGATATTTACTGATTGCAGTAAGTATCTTGTCTTCCATCATTAACCATGAAAGCAGCAACAAAATGAAGATTGAATAGTAATTAATGGCTTATTCGAAAATGTCTAATGAAATGAAATGCTTATGTATACCTATAAGTAATCCTTGGAATCGTAGATATATTCAATATACTGCATCCCTAAGTTTAACATTTTAATTGTGAGTACAAAATTTACCTAAGGACGAGGGAAAGAAAGAAGCTTCTATAATGCCTCATTTGATGCTGAATTCCGTTTTATTAATAACTTCAATAAATTGTCCACTCTGTTTCATTTTTTAATTTTGGGTACTACCTAATAAACTAATTGCATTAAAGTAGAAAAACTTATATTTTTGTTTGCAAGCGAGGGAAATACAGTAACATTTTGCTATGTATCTTATGCAAGATTGTAATTTAATTGATGAAGATTATGTAATAATAATATAATATAATTATTATTCATACCTGCTAAGAATACACAAGATGGCTAAAATTTTCAATGTTGTAATAAATCTGTGATGTTTCCTCTATAATCCTAAACACGAAGATTACTAAACATTTGTACTAATTATATTTCACATATACTACCGGCATGAAAATTTTTAGAAATGATAACACCGAATTTTTTTATTCACCATACATATACTTCCATGGAAGGTAAACTAAAAAATATACTCCGAATTATAAAACATATTTAACCGATGTTTAATTTCAGAAGTATTTGCTCAAAGGGAATTTCAAGACAGAAAACAAATGCTTTCTTGAACACAGTATGAAGGCATGTCGAAAAGGGGGCTAATTTATTGCCATGATTTTTATTAAATAATCAACAATCGGCAGCAATCTTTTCCACTCAGAAGTAACACAGTACCTGCATAACGTTAAAGTTTAGTTAGACACTGTATAGTTACTCATCGCTTTTGGAAAACGTCTTAAGTACTTCAAGATACTTTGAGCTAACAACGTTATTTGCAATTACAATGTCTTTTCAACACTGTTTGGTTGAAAATCAATGATATTATATAATGCCGAAATTATTTAATACATGTTGCTGACAATTTTATTATTATTCATTGTGTTCAGTCGTACATATAGTTATGTATACATATTGACAAATGTATCAAAAACACAGCATATAAGTTCAGTTCAAAGAGCATAATTATAAAATTCGTGGCGATATCCATCACTGCTTGTTAGATATTGAATGTTGCATCGTTGTCACAAGTGAATATCTGTTTTTAGTTTAGCAGGTTTAGCACTCCTTCCGCATAGCAAGCATGGTGTTAATATCCCAAATGATGTGACGTAAGTGGTCCACGGTTTCTTTCAGATGTCGGTTCCGAAGAGCAAGTTGCTATGAATAAGACAAATAATTTAAGCTCATAACTTTATGTAAGAAAACAAAAAGTCAAAACGTACGAATCTGGAGTCTGAGTTTATATGAATAATACATTCCTCCACTTTTCTTTATTGAATCAAAGAACAGCAACTCACTTCAACTGTATCCTTATATTCCTCCATTACTAAACGATAAGCTTCAGTATTTTTCTTTTCATCCAACACCGATATCTCATTCCCGTCTTTAAATGGAAGTGAATCCTAAAAACCATAAACAAAATCAGATATGTCATCCAACAAATTTAACAAGGTTTTCCCTATCTTGAAGTAATTACTAAGGTCCAAATAGACTTATACCTCAAAGTAGGTATCCTCACTAGTTGGGAAACTCTCTTCTATCTTTTCATAAATGACCCTGAGTCTTTTGAATAACGCACGTATGGTTTTTAATGTTTCCTGGAATTTCAACTTTGCAGGATAAACTTGCTTTCCGTCCGGCGGCTGTAAAAATAAAAATGAACTTTATTCAACTGTAGAGCACGCACGTAATTTTCAATGAATAGAGATAGAATATTGTCTCCTGATTATACTCCTACCACTGCCAGGAACAAAGATTAACAAAATAACCAATCAGGTTAAAAAAGTATTTTTCATGTGACAGCAAAGAATATGCATACCTGAGCTGTCCGAAGTGTTTGAAAGACTTCTTGAGTACGGGATACTATTTCTTGGACAGCTTCTTGACCAAAACGACACAAGGATGCGGCATTCAATTCTTTAGTAGGCACAGCTGGATTTTGTTGCTGAGTTTGCTGAAGAGGTTGATTTTGAGGGGCATTGCCAGACATCTCTGCTGAAACTGGCGGAGGTCGAGGACCAGGCTGTGCTAGAGAGCTAGGAGGCTGATGTGAGGGCGGCTGAGAGTGTGGAGGTTGCGATGGATGACTCATTTGGTTCATGCCTGGTTGGTTAAAGCCTGTTCCCATTCCAGTTTGAGGCGGAGGTGACGAGAATTGCATGCTCTGCGTAGGGACAGAGTCATAATTTAGAAATAACTTAAAATCTAGATACAATATATTATATTATGTTGAAATACATTAATTACACTTACGCTGCCTCCCACGTTTCCAGGTCCAGAAGGCATTTGATTCGGACTACCGAAATTGGGATTATTTCCATGTTGTTGCTGTTGCTGCTGGCCCATTTGGGATGGAGAATTCATAAACCCCACTAGGAATTCAAACAATAATTAATTTCAGCCCTAAATACAGAAAATATGAGAAAAATTGTATTATTTATTAATTTATTAGTTTTTCCTTACTTTGATGCATCATTCCGAGAGGAAGATTGGGATTGTTGTAATTCGCCATTGTCCTTGCAGTATGCAGGTTCAACAGAAGCAAATTCTGTCACTCAACTGCAAATTAATTACACCCAGGAAAGAGAAGTTAATTACCCTGAATAATAAGCATATATTTAATTTTGCCATTCTTTCCGAATATTTAACTGTTGTGCTCAATAAATCCGCCAAATACATTTAGGAATGTCGGCTTAATTTGACCGTGCCAAAATGCGTGTCTTGAATTTAATTTTCAAACAACAACGAGAACAAGATTCATAGTGGCTATTGTCTAAATACAGTTACTAGAACGCATATCAACATCGAAATGTAGTAATAGGCGACCTTAATTCGGACTTTAATCAAGGAAACGCCTCCTGCTTCTAATATGTTTTGAAGTCAGGACTGAGAGAGAGAATACAATAATGGGGGAATATGTCCATGCATTTATCAGCTCATAAATTTCCATGCGGAGATGCTTATCCCACCAGTATTCATAAAACTAACAACTTTCAAACACAATTCAGGTGTAATGTAAATAAAAAAAATGTACATCCTTTGTGAAGTTCACCATCACCATCATATCCAAACTAGTAAATTCCATACTTCCAATTCCAACGTAACTCCAACCAATTTTTAACTTATCAAAAAGTCTAAAACAACATCAGCCAACGTATATCAGTTATTTACGGCAAATGAGGAACAAACTGCAGAGACAGCATGCTTTAATGACAGGAAGCTTCGAGAGAGCAGAGCACGTATTCTCATCACGAAGCCAATATACTTACACTAAAATAAAAATCCATTGTCAAAGGATAATAATGCAGCTGCCACACAAAATTCAAGTATTATGCCAATGGTTATGGCTATTGTGTTTAAGCATTCAACTTTCAAACTTTCATAATACATCGTTGATTTTGAGATGGATAAAGTTCGCTACAACAATTTTTTCGCATCTCATTCCATGAACAATGCAGAGGTACATTGTATGTATACATTTTTAACAATTTCAATAATGTCAAAAGCAACAGAATTTCAGCTTTCCATCACAGGAGTGCATGTAACATACATACTATTATTATATGCATTTTCAGGGAGTCAAGTATAAAAAACATGCTACATATTTGTATATGTTGTATGTGGCATGTGGCAATTACCAACAGATTCGACAGAACAACACCTACGACCACACTTATTACACAATTAATTCCTGTATATTGATGATCCTTAAATTACTCTCGACAACACCGCTTGTAACATTTAAAAGGAAGACAATAGACAAAAGCTTAAATTAATAACATTAACATACAGCAAACAGGTAAGTTTAAAACGCTTTTTACCTTAACTTGCAGATTGTTTCCAATTATTACGCTCCAAATTCCTTGATGATCGGTGATCCTATATCGTCAGCCGTCTAGCATATCGAATTATTTGGAAAAGAATTGAATTGTTAACACTAATTATTTATTTCTGCAAATAATTAGGTATATGCAATTCTACTCATGAACGAATATCTCCCTTTGACATTTATAAATAACTTAATATTTATAAAACTGATCAAAAAATCAATGACACTATAATAACTCAGCGCTAAAACTCACTATTATATTAGAAAATAAATTCTTAATAATCAACTGCTTAGTGCACATGAAAGAAACAGCTCAAAATTATGAAATTTTGGGAACTCGTAGTTTGGCAAGTAGTAGTTTGAAACGTCAATTGTCAGCTTAACTGTAAGAAATTAAAAATACACACTTATTGGCACTTTCGATATTAATTTTTTAAATACAGTAAAGTATAAGCAAAGAAAGGGAACACCGGAGGTGTACTGTCATCACCAGCAAAAGGCAAATATTGTACTAACTAAAAGCTTTGTATGCCCAACAAATGCTGTTTTATCTCGGTATTCACTCCCAACAGATTCAGCTCCTTTATACATGCATGAGCATCGTTTTAATAGTAGAGATAATGATGTTGTACTTACATTAAATTTTGTCTGCGGATGGAGCTTGCGGTTTTTGCTTTGCAAACATTTAACTGCTCAAACTCAAACTGCTGCTAAAATGTGTGAGACACAATCAGAATGAACTCTGTTATAAGATGCTGACAAGTACAATTTTATGAATATAATAATAAAAATAAATTATTGTACGTAAAAATAGTTAATGCCAATGTTGAAAGCGTTTAATTGCTTTTAAACGTGCCAAAACCCAAAGCTTCCAACAAAACTTTGTTTATAAAGCACTTGCTTAATGGTCTTTAGCTGTTTCACTCCTTTTAAATAACAACTTCGCATAGCGAAATTTGAATTTAGGCGGGGAAATTTCGCCACCGGAATTCAAAAATCAAAACATTGAATTGAATACACGCTTCAATTCAAATTTAAAATATCCAAAAAAGACAGCCAAAATATTAAAGCTGCTGAATTCTAAATAAAATTAATTAAAAAAAATTAATTGACCACAGAAAAACACTGAATATTAGAAAAAGCGGACAGGAGATTTTTAGTTTGTGGAGTTTATATTGAGAATATATTTCTAATTGTAATCACCAAGAAAGTGAAGACGCGAAGACAGTTGTAGTTTCCGGTGGTCGGTAAGCGCTTTTTAATTTTTTCATTAAAATTATTTTTAATAAAAGACACTTTTGAATTGGGAATATTTATTAAAAATTACAACAATAATAGAATTTAAAAAATTACTACAATACTATGTATGTACAATATTATGTAAATGTAGGACAATGATTTGGTGAAGTTGATATTTTGAAAATAATTTCATGAAATTATTTAAAATTGTTATTACTTTTAATAATATTTAATATTATTTTTTTATTACAGGCAGATCTGAAGCTCCGTAATAATGGACTCATTAGAACCCTCAGCAAAGCAGCAGGAACTCCAGTCGCTGTCAGCGCTGGACACCCTGATGTCGGCAATGAAAACGAATATTGTCCCGAACCAGGAATACTTATTACAGGGCTCCATTTTTGACAGCTCTGTTGAGATATTGCTACATCGTCTACGAGGTCTGTGCGACAACACGGATGTGGGGCCGGAAACTTTCAATGATCATGAAGCCTGCTTTGTGCTAGTGAATATGAATCCTGGCCCGAACCCTACTCAACCTTTGACATTGCGGGTGAGACGAGCATTGGAAGACAATACATCACCACTGCATTTGCGTTATCTTGGGAATCCTGAAATGGGAGATAAAAACCGGCCAACAATGGTTCGTAATGTCCTGGATGTAGCTTGTGGTTCGGATATCGTGGAGTTCTTGAAGGAATTGGGTTGCAGAAGGGAATATGATTTCATCACAAGGGGCTACATATTTCGCAAGGGACGACTGAAGATTTTGGTGGGGAAATTATTTCGATACGAGAGTACAAAAGCGGGACATGATGAGCCTATCACGAATTCTCATTATGTGGAGATGAGTGTGGTATGTCCAACTGGCCAGGATGTAGTTGGTGAGGATATGAAGAACTTAGCTGAGCAACTAAGACCTTTAGTGCACTTGGATAAGGTGGACATGAGGAGGTGAACATGAAGTCGGCAGTTTTTGTGATGTATCCAAGTATACATCGTTCTTGTAAAATTAATTATTTATGATCAGATTAAAAAAAGACTGGAAAAACATTATGTAAAGTGCGTCTCGTAATGATTTTCAGACTGAAGAGTCAAATATTTCATGTATTGTGAGTCACAAATTGATTTTCACGTCGTTTTTACGTCTTTATTGTTTTTCATTTCATTTCCAACCAGACCTTTCGACGCTTCGAACATGTTCATTGCTAAAATTAGATGCCTGATTGGGAGTAAATAATCCAGGAACATATAAAAACACTCATTGCTGATTTACTTTAATATCCATGAATTTGGGACTTTGACACTGAGACTAAAAAAGGAAAGCGGATTCATCTCTATCATTAAAATGATAATACCAACTGTATTTGTAAATACAACAATAATATAACGAAGTTATAGTAAGACAAAAATGCCATAACCTTTTATCACAATGAGGTACAATGAAATAGTGAGCTTTTTCTCATAGGAAAACCGTTGTCACTGTCGTCATGAAAATTCGCTTCTTCTACCAAGCTGACATAAGATAATAATGTTCTATACTTTACAAACTTCCATGATGACGACAAGCTTGACTATAATCGATCCAGCAGATTACTCCATGCATCAACAGCCCATTCTTGTGCTTGTGGCCATTTCCGATGAACGACAAAAGCAGCTACGCCAATGACAAGCGAGGCAAATAGACGAATTCGAGATCCTAGGAAAGGAGCTAGGGCAGACGCCATGGTCGCCACCAGAAGTAAAAGTAACTGCAGAATTGTCAAACCCACGTTCACCAACTTTACAGCAAGTGCTCGAGCGGCTGAATTTTCTATCCCTTCAATGGTTACCAACTGCTGCTGTTGTTGTTCCAGTCTTGCAATCTGTGCGTAAAAAAAGAACTTGTTTGCACATATATGTATGTAAGTGCTTACTCTATCATTTACTTCAGACTTGATATTCAGACGAATTAAATTCGGAAAAAGTTCGAAAATAACAGCACAAAAAATAGCATCGATTAAACGTCGGTTCTGTAATACTATTCAATAACACTTTCATCATCATCACAATATTACCAGGAGCACAGCATTACCAGGAAAGCTTTTGTAACGATCACGAGAACCGGAGCTTCCAATGATTGTGATTGATGACTGCTCACAACTAATCGTAACAAATCTACACCCCTTTCTTGTCAAACAGTAAGTAGATTAGATTTGCAGTAGAGGGAGTAGAAACAGCGAACAAAGCAGTAGCTAGTATACTGAAATCTCTACTTGTAAAGGTAAGACTCGAACATGCACTTGGCAGAATTGTACACATACATAAAACATGTCTTTTAGTAAGTGAGATTAAACTAATAAACAGGGGGGTATGTATGGAATGGAAGACAGACTAGAGACAGAAACGAAGACATACCTTAGCTTGGCATGAATCCAACATTTCTGTGAGGTCACGAAGACGTTCTTCACTCTGGTAGCTAAGTTTCTCTTCAGCATCGGCTAGCGCTTGCTTTAGATTCCCTGTTTCAGCCTGGTGAAGTTCCGTTAAATCATTAACTTGTTCCTCAAGACGTTCAGCCCTAAATCTTTCTTCTTGAAGGCCTTGACATACAAACGTGGAATCGGAAGTAACTTGAAGCTGTAATAAAAAAAATGTTCTGCACTTTTGCAATTGCAAGAAGAAACTTAAAAATTTAGGTAAACCTAAATAAATAATGTTGAAACGTATTTATAATTTAAAAACAAGTCACGCCTTTGCCTCACCTTAAAACTATCAAGATCCTCACGTAGATTCGAAATTTCATCACGGATGTCCGTCAGCTGTTGAATTATTAGGGCTACATCGGCTGGATGAGCGACAAGGGAAGCATTCCTCATGTCTTGACCCAAACTACTGCTCTGAGCGGATTCAGAGCATTCGGAACCAGCTGCATTTCCACCGTCATCACCATCTGCACCCCCGCCGTGACTGCCCGAGTTTAGGATACTGATTCCGCTGTTCATATTTACACAATAAATTGATTTCCTTCTATATAATAACTTAACCTCACTTTCTCCTGAGACTCATGGCAAATACCGTACATGTGCAAATTTCTTGTTGTAGATATAGCACGACTCTCCCGTTACCCGTACTTATACCCAGATTGCATAATATTTAAAAGTAGGTGTGCAATAAACCTCGCCCACGGTAAATGTCAGCATATATACAGCTACACACATTGTAGAACAAGGACATAGAAGATGATCTATTAAACAATCATGGAGATGGAACAATCATCCCCTATATACTATAACACCCTGTAATGTATACATCTATCTCTTTCATGTCTATCTAAAACATCTCTATCTCTTACAACTATAAGTATAGATCTACTATCATGTACGGCTTTCATAAGACTTGCGGAACAAATGCCGAGTCTATACATTTTGTCAATTATTGTCTCCTTAAATGACAGTCACAGCGTCACATACATATGCTTTTCCTAATGGTGAGAGTAGAGAAAGTCTTACACGTCAGATGGTAAATGTGCGGATCCATGATGCTGGCCAGCAACATTTTGCCCACTAACTTCACAGTCTCGAGAAACTTGCGACACAATATTATCTGCTGAACCAAACTTTTGTTTCAATAAGTAAGTTGCAATCTCTCGAGGCTTCGAGATCACAGTTCTGCAAATACATAGAAGACACGAATTCCAATGAGGATTCCTTATTATACAAAATGCGAAAAATTGTTCTAGTAAACTATATAGACTATGTAATGTCTATAAAGACGAGCAATTAATCTTTGTGACACACTAATTGGTTCAGATGCTCTACTGAAAAAAATAAACACAAACTATGCGTCTAAAAACGACTATATATGTATATCTTCAAAACTCAATCAGATTTTGGTGGAATAGTCGCAACCAAATTTTACCAGACGAAAAAATCTCACTAGTCTATAAACATAATGAAACATAATACATAAAAGCAGTACTTAAAAGTTAATGAAGCTTATTATTATTAGTAAAACAACATACGTACATATACTATTATATTTAACTACGGTCTTAGTTTTTAGTTTCATTCTTGGCGATAATGCTTTCCCTTATTAGACGACATTACAACAGGAAAGTTTATTATTATACTTATATGTATTACGGACAATATTCATGTCTGTTTTCTACAATTACACAACAAGCGAAATCATGTACACACATACACATAAGAAATAAAATCGGTGTAAATCTTATAAAGAAATGTACTATACTACTACATATAGATTCATTATTACTGTTCATTAGTTTCATCTACACCATTAAAGATATTGATTCAACATTTATGTACACGGTAGCGAAGTTAAAATTTACTACAGAAAATACAAGCGCTCTAAAAGGAAGCAAAAATTATATTTGGTAATGTCTACTCGTCTACCGGCATTAAATTGCTTTATTGCAAATTGCGTAAAAGCCAAAAGCAGATGATCAGTTTTGTCGGTAATAAATTACAAAGGTTACCAACCCTGAGATCCCAGAGATTCCATCCTTCAAGTTCCCACTGACAGACCTTTGACCACAAAAAAGCCCCCAATCATTCAATCTATACTCGAGCATAATTGTCATACAAGTTACGTTTTACGTTTGTGATCTATATAAAACTACTATATACTCCCAATAAATTTACCCATTTTTATACATAGCCAAAGAATATTGTCAACATGAAATCTGAAGAACTACCATATATGCCGACACAGTAAACCACTGTATGGATATAGCTATAGAAATGGCCTTCAAACATAACGGTAATGGTGCATTTAGTGTTCTGAAAGTTCACCAATTTTACAAGAACATGTAATGTATGATATGACTCAACATTAGCTTCATTAGTCACTAAGATTCTGAGATGAATACGATTCATAAAGAAACCTCAGTTAAGATTCTTCAGTAAAAATTTAGAACTGGAGACAAATCTCAGAGTTTTGTCATGTCGACGATGGTCATATTAGTCTACGATGGACCATCTAACTTATTAAGAGATCCCCATCATGACAAAACAGACCTTTATTAACCTTATCATATGGATTAGAAGGAAGTATCATGGACTATAAAGAAGAGAGAGATAATAGAGCATATTAAGTTTAAGAGTGACGTGAACTTTGGTAATGATGCGTGACTCATGTAGAAGAAGTTAAAATGCGAAAGCTCATCTGTCCTGAACTTGACAATGATAAAAATATTGTTATCAGAGATAACATTTACACGCAAACATACACTTATATACACATTTTAAGTACAATAACAGTAAAACTATAATGTACGGAGACTTAATTTATACATATCACAGAGTTATCTTCACTGACTCTGTGTCAGTCAGAATCATTGTGGTAATTATGGAAAAATTACGTACTTGATACCATGGCCAACATGTTGTAGTCGACCTTTGGAAGCTTTATGGGAAGATGCAGTTGAAGATCCTGATGCTTCACTACCTAAACCAGCAATGCCACCGTCTTGGCCACCTTTAGGACTACCTACAGATTTTTTACTTGGGCTGGACGTCTTGGCTGATTCAGCCTCGGCACACTATGGAAATAAATAAATTAAATTCTTGACTATTTAATGCATGACATTTATAGACGTTATAAAAACCTTGGAAGTTTGCTAGATCAAAATTGCAATAATTAAATTAATTTTAATTTTAACCTGTAATTCCTTCTGATATCGCTCAAGCTTTCGCTGAAGTGCGGCGATATGAGTGGCAGCTTTAGTATTTCGTTTCTCAAAAACGGCTTTAACTTGCGGAAGTTGATTCCGTTGGGCCACTGCTGCCATTTTTAAATACTCTTCTACATTAGCATCTCTCTTTCGCTGCTCCTCTTGAATTCTCTTCTTTGCCCGGTTAATCTTCGTTTCCAGCGTGTGCACGGACACATCCTGACTTCCCAAGTCCACTGAGTCTTCCACCTTCGAACTGTCATCTTGTGGATTCGTAGTATCAAGATCCATTTTCATAAGAGCGAGGTAGATTAATTTGTATACGAGAAAGGTTGATGACGATGATTACAGGATAAATACGACAGGTCAAGGAGCATATACTGGGAATAAGTATTAGTTACTGAACTACACAATATAATATTTTTTACACTTAATATTATTATTAGTCTTTTAAGGCTCAAGATTGATTTTTCGACACTAATTTCGTCAGCTTCTCGTAAAGTTGGGAAGCAAATTTATTTCCGTACAGTGGACTTATACTTTGAAGAAGGGAATAGGGTGTTTCAAAAACTATTGCCGATTCGTCCCCTTCTAAACTTTTGTCATCAAAGTTATTTCCCACTATAGTAAATCCACCGGCGAATATTTTGACACACACTGTACGGGACTCCAGGGTCTCAATGTTAATATAGGCACAGGGGGCTTGAACGTCCTTAGAGGTCAGGGTCTCACTTAAATGTGCCGTCACCACACATGAGGAAACGTCGGCTGTCACGGCAGCTACTTCTTCTATCCACGATGACTGAGGCTGACTGACTGGGTTGGTCGTGCTACAATTATCCTCATCGTTATCGGTACTACAACTATGGCTCGATGTATGGCTCTTGTCGCCATTCATTTTTCAAACATTTATCTTGAAACTGCAATATTAAAAAATAAATATTAGGTATAGAGATTCAAAACAAAATAAATTACTTCTGGGTACAAAACTTACAAACTATATAACATCAATAATTACGCAAAACTTAAACATTCTGCAATAATACTCAAGAACTCGAGTTAAACGTTCCCTCAACTTAGTGCATTCTGTAATCAGTATACCAGTACATACAAATAAACTAAATATGTAGTATCGACAAAAATCAAACAGTTTTAATAGGTAATAAAATAATTTTATCATTACACCAATAATAAAACAACTTACCACTGATCATGTGCGGCTGATTGTTCGTCTGATGAGTATATTATAGTAATAATACAAGAATCTCGATATCTCCAAAGTCCAAATGTGAATGCTTTCATTGATAAACACTGCTAGGTCATCAAATGCAGCGGTAGGAGTATCTGTAGCCAGTACCAGCTTATCCTGATCGATATTGATATCTTGATGATAATCTTGTTGATGTTGTTGATTTTATGATACCAACACGGAAGATGGGTATCTTGATATTGAAGTTGGAAGAAGTACTTGTTCAAGTAGAGTTAAGTTCTTCAAAGAAGTAGAACCAGAACCACAAATACGTTCCCCAATCCCCACACTATCACCAGCCTATATTAAACGTATTTTATATAATAATAAGTATATATAGCATTATAATGATGAACCTCTATTAAAATACACTTTTGTTGTTATGAGTAATTTGATCGTTAACTTTAAGGAGTATAATAGCAGCTATTTAATGAATACAGACAGATTTGTTTTGGAAAAAGACGTCAATAGTTCACGAAGGATGAGTCACAGCTCAAGAATCCACATTAAAGATGTCACGCTATTACTATTACTAATGGAATTTACATTGAAGTTAAAGTGAGTAATATTTTCGTAGTCAACATCTCGGATCAGCGGAATCTTACACATGTAAATATTATACTGATCAGCTCCTATTTTCGAGGTTATTATCGCAATAACAAGCGTTCAGCAGATTTCAAGATAGGGCCTATGTATCTTAAACTACCGTCAAAGGATATATAAGATCTCTATATATAATTAATAATATTTTAAATTATTATTTACTTAAATATTATTGAACAATTTCCCCATATATACTTACAGGTCAATAATTTATATTGTATAAGGAAGTTCCGGAAATCAACTTTAAAGGGTACAAAAATGGTATCACTTTGACTTTGTGTGTAGGATTTGTGATATTGTGATGTGCAAATGCAAATATTTTATTTGTATTTATTTCGGAAGTATAGCGCCTATTTTTATTATAGAAGAATTACAAAGTCGGAAGAGAATGCGAATATTGCGGTATATTTTTTTTGTATTTTGTTGTTGTTGTGGTTGGTCGAAAGGTCAATCAGCAGCAGTGTGACGGCACTTCTACTCTCTGATGAGTTTCGATCGATAATAAAAGTTAAAAATAAACAAATCAACACTGCCAACTATATACAATATACGCCTATCACAATATTATATTAACTATTTTTTTATAATATTTTTCGGCAATAATTATTTTTGTAAATATTTACGACAATTATTTTTTATAAATTGAAGAATAATTATTTGTTTAAATATTGAAGAATTATTTTTTAATATTGAAGAATTATTTTTGCAAATTTGGATGAATTATTTTTAAATACTGATGAATTATGTTTTTAAATATTGAAGATTTATTTGTTAAATATTGAAGAATAATTGTTAAAAATATTGATTGAATTATTTTTATTAATTAGATGAGTAATTTTTGTTTGTAATAGTACAGTTGTACCGTATACACAATAATAAGCCCTGGCAAATAATTTAATTATAATGTACCATGTATATGGAATATTCGTTAAATAGTATTTTTAAATAGGATTAATAATACGGGAATACATTTAATAGAATACCAAATATATGCGATATTATTATTCAATATCACGACCTCTCTATAGTAGGTATAAATATAATTACCGCATATTATTTGTTTTGACAGAATATTATCATCAAATTAATCTAATACACTATTATATTGCATTTATATCTATTATGTTTATATTATGTTATTTTGTATTTGTGTATAATTCCATACGTAATGACATTAATTATACTTGCTAATAAGATATGACAGCAATTATTATTTGTCGCTATATGCTCTCAGATTTCTCTCAGTTTGTGACCGCAATATAATTACATCTGTCTACATATACACAGTAATACATGTATAGTAATAATTATAATTATCTATAAATAATTATTTTGTATTTAAATCTTTAAACTTTGAGTGCATAAAGTTCTGTATAGTATAGAAAGATCATTTATTTGGAACTAATTATTATTTGCCACAGAATCACAACCATTAGAGGCAAATGGGCAAAAATAGTTTAGAGCCAGTATTGTTATTTTATTCTTATATTAAATTATAATTTATTAAAAATGCATCCTCACACTTTTAACAATTTACAATACTCAAAGTATATTGAAATACTTGAAAATAAGCGATGGAACCCTGAATTACTAAACGGTGGGGTAAACCGCAGAAAGGTTGCAACAGAATTTTTGTATTAAACAGAGTTTTCGGATTAAACCGATTTTTCGGAGGACATTGATTTTTTTTGGAATAAGCTATAATTTTTCGTATTAGCCTGAATTTTTGTATTGGCCGAATTTTTCGTATTAGTTTAACCACAATTTTTATAGTACCCGAATTTTTGTATTGAATGGATTTGTAGTAGTAAACAGACAGGATTTTCGGATTAAACCGAATTTTCGGGTTAAACTGAATTTTCGGATTAAACCGAATTTTCGGGTTAAACTGAATTTTTGGGTTAAACGGAATTTTCGGGTTAAACTGAATTTACGCTCTATGCACAAACGGAGAAGTCGTGGCTTCTCCTGCTGGCACTTCTCAGGCCCTAATGGTAAAATTCAGGAAGGAGACAAAACGACGGGACTCTCAGACCTCTCAGACTGATTTTTTTTCACGGAAACACCGAAAGACCGAGGAGACCCTGTCTATATATTATAATGCCTGGAACATATATACACTTATTTTATATATATGTATCTATACATATAGATGAGTTCTGTCTCTTTTTCCTCATTCCCTATATAATTCCCCGTAGCGATGACAAATATATTTTTCTCCCTTTCTTTCACCGTATTGTGTATATTTCTGTCCTCTGTACTATAAATGCAACACACAGATACACAAATCTACCGCCCACCCACAACACAACAACTGTATTATTTCTATTGTGCAATTAAATAATTGAATCAGCAGATCAACATTGAATCAAACAACCTTTCCTTTCAGAAGCTGCTGATAGTATTATTCCCTTTGGATTTCTGAGAAGACTTGTCCGCGTCCATATACTAAAAAGAATCAACTCTATAAAGAACCTCTCAGCGTGCCATGCAATACTTAATAGCATGAACACAAAAACACAATCAATATCTCAGGAACTCACTTATTCAGTATATAATACATTAATTATTAGTATAGTACACAGAGCTTTGGTATCGTATCGTAAATCGTCTCGTAAAACTTTGTGACTCCTATAAAAACTCCTAACCTAACTCCTAAAAGCTTAAATTTTATTATAGGACTTTCACTAATTTCCCTATATATGCGAGAAGGGATAATTTAACCATAATAATTTATAGACTGCTTCAATCCTTACAGATTGTCATTCCGCCAGATACAGTAAAATAATTAAATAATAAATCCAATGGCAACGTGTCAATATATTGTGAAGGTAATTTAAATTGTAATAAGCAAGAAAAGTAATTTCCAATATTATTATTCACCTACCTTTCATCTCTCTTAATTTCGCTTTCTTTCTGCTGTGGGAGCATCTATTATTTGCACATGGGAAGGCAACAAAGCGCAAGCATGCAATTTTGTCTTGTAGTTTTATTTTTATTAGAATTTTTCCCTTCTAATATTTTTTTTCGTGCGTACTTTTTAATGTATAAGTACCTATATAGGAATAAATTACAAACAAATTAATATTGTTTGTTTTTCCTATATTAACATTAACAATGCAATCTTGGTTTATATTGGTTTATAATACAAATTTTCCTTTGATTTTAACAAATTGAAATTAAATTATTATTTTATTAATAAATGTAATGAGCTTTACTCTCAGTAATAAAAAGTCTTTCTTTATAGAATTTATGTTCAAATCAGCACAAATAAAAGAAACATTGATCAACTCAGTGATATTTGCTTTACTGTTACACACTATACCGCTGGTATATGATTGCCAATCTTGCTAATTCCTTCGCCCTTCACTACACTAACTATAATATGAGCTTTTTAAATAAGTTTTGGTTTTTACAATTTAATAAAATGAAGTTAAATGAGGAATAAACTGGATTTTATAATGAGGAAGACAATAACAAGACCAATCAAATATTACGTTGCAAATCAATATAATGTTTAGGTTAAATTAAATATAGAAATTGTGTATAAAAAGTAAAAATTGTTTTTTTTATTTCATAATTGAACTGTCTTATATATTGCAAATTACTATAATTTAATCTTCGCCGATGTATTTCCTGACGTTAATTTGAAGTTTATGGATCTTTAATGACGTTATTATTCGTAGCGCACACAAAAATCATATACCACACACAACAGTTCAATTTAATATAATACTATGTGCGTTTATTATAGATATTTTTATATTTGGGATAGTGATGTATGACGTTATCGGCTTGTATAATACTTATAAAATAGAATATAAATTAAATTAAAGTATTATAGAATTGTAATAATTTACGTATTTTATTAAATAAATTATTTAAAAATTATTATTTCCCCTTTTGCACACACACAGAATTTACTAAAAAGACTAGCGCCATGGGATGGTGGACTACTATATCGCTGCAAAATTCCAGCAGCAGTGTGTGTATTAAAGCTATGAATGTTGCAATATATTAAGTATATTATAAGTTTGCAAGTTTTGCAAGGGAAAAGTTTTAGATTCTATATATTATTATATTATATATGGCGAATGGTGATGATATGCGGGGAGAAGCTAAAAACCAAACCAGCAAAGCAAAGCAAAGCAAAAAAAAGGAGTTTTGAGTTGTTGGAAATGGAAATATGCTCAAAGAAAGGGTTAAAGTTATATATGTGCCAATAAATTCATACATGTAAAAGTTATATAATAGATGAGATTCTCGAGTGACTCACACACTCATAACACCTCACATACACACATTTGTATGTACTCAAATATATGTTTAACATACTCAAATAAATACACAACACTACTTTACAAGTATATACAATACAAGTATGAACAATATAAGCAAAAATTGTGTATACAGCGGATGGCTTGACTTGTACACCTTGATGATGATAAAATTCATGTGCATAGCCTTTAAAGTTTTAACTTTTAACACACACGTGAGTTTTGTTGTTGTATGAATGGGAAATGTTCTAATGGTATGGCATTGATTCTTTTTAACTTGGATGGATTTATCAAAATTCTATGAAGCACACAATGTTGATTCGACCTATATGAGTATATGTAATGGATAATATGTTGAGCGAAAGGAAAGGTTATTTGATGACTCTACAGAGGTTATTATGAGGAAATTCCCTCAATACTAATTTATATATTTTTTTTACAAATTATTTCTTGTTTAAGTACTCACAAATTGCATGTATCCATATGTACATTACTTACTTTTACTATACTTACTTGTTATTTCTCACAAATTGCTTTATGGAGTATTCTTTTGCTTTGCTATTATTATTATTGCATTATTGTTCAAAGTCAAACTCTGTTTTTGCTCCTTTGACTTTGGAGTAAGTATCTACTCTAAGTACTTACACTACAACTTAATAGGCATTTGATGGAGTGTGTAAAATACTTTTACGCACAAAACTTGTTTGTGGTGGTAATAAAGTTATCTTTGACTTATTTGCTTATGAGTAAATGCCATTTCCGCTCGGCATACGTAAACAGGAATGATGCCGGGGTATAGGTTTTAAGCATTAGGCAATCTACAGATAAATGTGAAAAATACAAAAAAATGTTTAAATGATCAGTGTCATTGTCATACCATGTGCAGCACATTTAGTTGCATAAATAATAAAAATAATAATTTTTCTTTATAAACTTGGCAAAGAATTAAAGCGCTGCGTGTAAATTGCCATCTACAGAATAACAGAATTGCATTTTTTATTTTGGGATTTTTTACGTTTCATTCTCTCATCATGTATTAAATTATTAAATATGTATACTACTATCTGTACATGTCCAATTAACTTAGGTTTTGTTCTATTATTTCGAATTAAATAAAATTACCAGAGCTATATAACCAAAGTCATTGCGGTTGTGTTGCTCTATCGAATACAAATAAATCTCAATTTCCTTATAGAGATGTTGAAGTTGAAACTTACGTTGGTGTAGAGGTTCGTATTCATTGCAGGAGTCTACTTACATGAGTCTCTTCCTAATCATATTCATTCATTATTATATTTTTTTATTCAGTTTTGTTTATGGAAAAGGACAATTTATGAGAAGATTTGCAGATGAAACATATGAGCAGTTGATATTTTCGTTAAATGTGGAATTATTAGGAAATTTTACCCAGTATTTTGCATGCTTGTGTATTTCATTGCTAATTTTCTGTGCATTGACACACAAAAGACAAAGAAAATTAAACATGAATGTTTGAAGGAGGGACAAATATTTGGTAACAAAATTACTATTTATGGTTATTTGAGCTCGAATGTACGACGGATACTTTTTCCTGTTACTTCTATGGTTCACCAAATCAACTTTAATGTTGGAAGACAAACATGGCCATAATCGTCTCGTATAGCAGGCTTCCTTCATGACTGGCAGTTTCGTGAGACAAGCATAACAAAATCGGATTACAAATGAAATTATTACATGACAGCAGGTCACACCATATATGTAAGAATTCACATCCAAGTGCTGTTCAAGGTGTGTGAAGGTAAAAATGGATGAGACAGCAGGCGTTTTCTATTGTAGTAAAGTTAGGAACAAGTAAGAATAGAAGATTTGCTATTTTAAGGAAATGTTATTTGCGATGTTCGGAATATAATAAAATTTGTATAATATTATGGTGACTTTTACACAACACTGCGTGCATTGATTTAAATCGCATATCATTCTACATCCTGAGCTTGGCACTCATTTCCCACCGTTTCATGACATTCTCAAGTTAAGCGAGCAGCTATAAGATAAAGATTGAGACGCTCGATAGCCATGTTGACGCCGGGTAGACCGATTACACAATTTTTACGATAATTAGTGAGGGAAACTACATGGAAACACGACAGGAAAGGGGGACTACGAAATTATATATAGACTATGTTTCATCGTTATATAGCTTCGTTGCTTCAAAATAAAACGCAATGCAATGTATAGGAAGATCAACGTACCTGCCAAGGTTGTTATTACTGTTTACGTGACTATGCAGTTTACGACGAAAATGATATAACATTATTTCTAAACTGAACGAGACTATGATTATATTGTTTTTGAAGTGACAACGGAAATCATTACAAAAACTACGAAAATTGAAGCTTAGTTCGTGTACGATTTTATTTTGGGATTGATAGTACGATGGAATTGCAGCGACTGGGTCAACCCAATGCATGCCATGGCTGAAAGAACCAATACACGGACATAACCTCTAACCGAAAACATTTGATTTTCTAAACACTTCTGACTAAATATTTTAAATTGTATTTTAGACGCGAGGTTGCGTGGTTTTCTGCCATCTCATTGTTTATTTTGGTTTCTGTATGAATGGAAATTCGTTTTTGACTACAGTTCAAGTTGAGAACGAAGCCTAAACGGCGGTACTGATGATCTCCGTGAACTTCTTGACTTTGGTAGCTGTGCTCATGTCCACATATTTGTCACCGATAGAAACAATGATACCACCAATGATGGATGGATCTACTCGGCTAGTGATCTTGACAGTTTGACCGACTTTAACGAATGCTTTCAAAGCAGCATCCAACTCTTGTTGAAGAGCGGCGTCCAAGGGCTATATATAATGACATATGAAAGTAAAACATTTATTACAATCCCATTCTTCAGATTAAAATAAAAACAGAGAATACATACCTTAGCAGTAACGACTTCGATATCAACTTCACCCCTATGTGCAGCCATGATCTGAGAGAAACTACCAGCAATGCCTGAAAGCTTGTTCAACCTACCATTCTCGGCCAACAATCCTGTACCATAAATACTTACAATGCAATTCAATGACTTCATTTTAAATGTTATACGTCGTCAGTACAAATATATGAATAATGTGACAATATAACTTGACTCCACTATCTCACAATATCCTGCCCTAACTAGCTTCACTTCAAAAAAATTACTTACCAACAAGATTAGCAGTTAATTTGGATGCTTTAGTTGAAGCCAAAGTTTTCTCAAGTAGTGCCTTCTTGTCTTTTCGATTTAAAGACGGATTCAGGACGTAATCACTGAACCCACCCTTTTTCTTCATGAGAGCATGAATTTCCTTAAGATCTCGCTCAACCGTATCCAGCTGCTTCTCCTTGGAGGCTGCAGAGTACAGAGCAGTGGCATATCGGCCTTCGATTCCGAAAAGTTGAAGTGGGCACTAAAATATTTCAAGTATCAAATCACATTTAATATCTCTTCGTAAAGCTCATAATAGACACAATACACAAAATCTAGAGAATACACAACTAAAACAAGAACAATCTCATATTAGATTTCGTACCACAACGGTCCTAAATAATTCTAAAAAGACTGAATTCATTTCGAACTCATTTTTATAAAAATAATAACTTATAAAATGTCTAGCACCTTACCTTAACCAGCTGATTAGATGCAGCCGATACCGAGAACTTCCTGGCCTGCAACATAGAATATATTCAGTTTAGTTAGTATTTCGTATTAATTTTATAAACAAATATTTTAAATTATTTACGACCATCTGATTTCACTAAAAATGAGAAAATTTATTTTAGAAATACTTAAATCTTTAAAAATAAAATGGGTATTTAGAAAAATGGGCAAAATTCCAATTCAAAAATATTAATATTCGGCATTTCGTTAAGTGTTCCAAGGGAGTGAACCAATTTAATAACCAATTTCTATCATTAAATTCTTATCATAGCAAATCTGCATTCAGCTTTAAAAAATCAAGAAATTAAAATTATTTACAATTTTATAAAAATCTTACCAGAATTCGAGGTACTTGAGCCATTGTTAGAAGTTTTAAAATCCAATCCCAAATTATATAAAATCAAAGATGGTCCTTCTGCGGGCTGATTTCGGAATATTGAAGATCGAAAAGGTTGGGAGACAGTTCGAGAATTCTGACGGAAGAGGCGACACTTGAGGTTCCAATGTGTTTTTCTGCAATGATAAACTTGCGGGAAAGTTGCCGTGGTGTGTGGCAAAGCCAAAAAAGTAAAAAGCGAAAGAGGAGAGATCCACCACAAGAATAAAATAATTATTCTTAATTACAATTATTATTAAATATCTTTTCTACAATAATAATTTATATTTAAATTAAAATGAATACAAATTAAATATAATATTTTAAAAATAAATTGCATCCCAATGTTAATTTAATACAATTTAATCCTTTATAAACATTTTATTAACCAAAAATGCCTTCGTATGAAATTGCTCTAATTCTTCGAAAACTTCCAAGACCAGGGACTGCAGCAGCTCTAAAAAGAACTGCTACAAAGATTTTTGATACTAATGGGATTTTATTCGGGATCGAAAATCTTGGAACCCGGACGTTACCTTATCGGATCAGAAATCACGGTCAATGGAATAGTGAAGGAAGGTACAATTTTTGAAAAAATATCTTTTTATTCTTTAATTAATAAATTATTATCATTAAAAAACGATCAATTTACTTTGTTTATTAATCTTTAATTATTTGTTTCCCCAAACAGCTACTTCGTCCTGAAGTTTGATTTGCCATCAAGAACTGTAAACGAATTATTAGATGAGTACCATCGGGATGGTGAAATTGTCCGATTTGGGATTACGAAGCTCAGGTAAAATAACAAGAAAATTTACCTAGTAATAGCAAGAAGTTATAACAATTTAGCCAAAAATGAAAAACAAAGTAGAACGTATCATTATTTCCTAAATAGTCGTGAAAACTGACACACTTGTAAAACTTTACAGTCCACCAGAATCATTTGAATGCACTCTTGAGGAAGAGCTGAAACCAGCACCGTACCGTAAAGATGTTCAGGAAATGCTGGAGAAAGGAAAGAAAAAAGAGAAGAAGTTTGAATACAAAAGCGGACTGACCTACAGTCCACTTCGGATGTAATGTTATAATGAAGTAGTGGTTATTAAGTATAATAAGTTATAATTGTGTATATTTTTAGGTGGTCGATGAACTATAACTAGTCCATGTAGCAGTTTTGTTAAAAAGTAATGAAATGTTAAAAAGCAAAGTAAATATTGCTATCCAAAAAATTTTATTTCCGTAATAGTTCTATCAAATACCCATTGCATATTACAATATAACATACAATTGTGTTGCTGAAGGCAGGTTTCAATATTGTATATAATTATCTAAATGGCGATTCTAACATCTCTAAGATTTACAATTAGAAAGGAACATGAATATAATCCCGTGAGGATTGTATTTCATGTTAAACATGGGAACTTTTTTGAGCAAACGGAAAGCAAGCCGTTCTTTCTTTGCTACGTTACATGACCAACTATATGTTGTATTTATATACGAAAACTATATTTTATGTACGTGTACATGAATTATTCAATTTTATATTTAGAAGTTACTTACTTACTTTATCAAGAAGGCATACTCAGTTTCGTTGAAAGTTTCGCATATAGGTAATAATCTTATCTACGGTCAATTGTAAGTTTTAAATTAAGAGAACAGTATGTTTGCTAAATCACTTTATGATTATTTTCTTATTCTTATCACTAAAACTCGTTTTAATGCACTTACTGTTTAAATTAAAATAAAAATATGAATAAACATCTGGTACCTATTTTTAGTTAAGAAGATTCAGTATTTCAAAATAATTAATAAAGTGACCGACGTAAATACACAAATTTTAATAATTACTTATATAAATTAATAATAGCTACTTATACATATATAGTTAGAAGTGGTAAAACGAAATGACGACAAAAAATGGGAGAAAAGGAGTCAGTTCACTTTATAAAAACCTTCGCCTGACTTTTTACAAGGGAATATAAGGGCTGAAAAATACAAGAGTTTGAAAAAGTACCAACAATGATTACAACAAGGATTAGTCTGATTCCGTTTTAAGTCTCTTTGATTCTTCCACCCCTGTCTCGGAGGTACTCAGTCGTCTCTTTGCTTGGTCACTAGGTTCAACCACAGGGTGCACCGGCTTCTCCTCCAGGTTGATTTGAGGGGTTTTAACAATTATAGCAGTCATATTATCACATCCAGTACCATCCCCACTAGTGTCTTGTGCCAAGCAAGCATTAAAGAGCTAGAAAATAAAAACGAAATGCTGCGAAACTCCTCACCTTTATAGGAAACTTGGAATAAGTAATATTAATACTGGTGTATTTCTTACCTCTTCGCATATTTGGGAAACCTTTAAATTTTTATTAAGTAGGTTGGATACAAAATCAACGACCTCTTGGGATGTCATGGAATTCCATACACCGTCACAAGCAAGAACTAAAAACTGATCAGTCGTAGGATCTAGTACTTCGTGACGGATATCTGGAACGGGGGTTATCATTTGCTCTTCTGCCGAAAGTGTAGTATTTTGCTTGTAAGAATGATCACCGATAGCCCGACTTAAATTGAGACCACCATTTACACGACCATCTTGAGTTACTTTACCTCCAGCCTTGATTATTCGACGAGCTTCCAATTCATCTTCAGGCTTATGATCATGAGACATATCTAGCGCCTTTCCCCCTCGACTCACAACACACCTACAGAATGGCATATATTTAAAAATTAATGATAATTTGACGATGTCAACAATATATTTACCAAAAGTGTATGCATGATTAACCCATTAATTAGAATTTACCTAGAATCTCCGGCATTGGCCACCCACAAGTCCAGTTTGTCTTCTTCATTCCATTTCAGAAATGCTACTACCGCCGTGGAGCCGGAATCATACCCGGGTTCTTGCATTTCACTTATGACTCGATGCTCATCTTCATCCTCATCGTCGTCTTCATCTTCATCATCTTCTTCTTCTTCAACATCCTCATCATCATCTGATGATGATGACGAGTTACCAGCCTCTCCTAAATTGTCAGCATCATCATCTGAATCGCTATCGTTGAGTAATGGAGTGGGGTGTGCGTCATCATCAGATTCACTGGAACCGGATTCTTCGTTGATAAAATCCTTGTATACTTTGACGTCATTCAGTTTTCGAGGGGAAGATCTAGTAGGTTTGGCAGGAGAGACAACTGGTGGTGGGTGTACTTTACCTTTTCGTTTAGGAGATTCAGAGGACACTTTTACACTTTCTGACTGTGTAGAGTCTGCTTCTGCTTCAGGTTCACCATTTACACTAACTTCATTTGTTCCGTTGATTGGAGCTTGACCTGCAGCATCAGCAGCTTCACCCTCCGTGGAATCTGGCTCTACGCTTTCATCAATACCATTGACCGCAACAAGTACTGGGGCTCTGGACGGCTTCGCCTCGTCCTTAGACTGGTAATCCGCTTCATTCGTGCTTGAAGAAGGTTCGCCATCAACACTACTGCTACTTTCGTTTTGATAGACAGGTGCAGGAGGGGAGTCATCAGTTCCAGCAGTTGTTTCTGCTTCCGCCGTATCTTCAATTTTGGACTGTGAAGTGATTTTAGAGGAACTGCTGCATTCAGGTTCAGTTGAGGATTTATCATCACACGTTTCAACTTCAGCCGACGTTGACGACATAGGCTCATCAGCTTCACAACTACTGACACCACTGGCGGATACGAACTGGATTCGTGAACTAGATGAGGACGAAGCCGGCGAGGACGATGCAGCTGCCTGAGGGAAAGACTTGGAAGAGCCAGGACGATCTTCATTTTTTTCTGTCAATAGGCCGGTTGCTCGAGCAGCGATAGCTGCAGCCACTCCACTGTATTTAGCCATAAGGGCTTCAATAGGCATAGTGGCTTCTTCATATAGCTCGCCCACATTTTCTTCCTCATAGTCAGCAATATTGTCATCATTATCTCCAGCATCCTTTTTGGCAATTTTCTGTATTTCGGAGATTGTCTCTGGAGATTTAATTTGAGCGTCAATCTTTACATACGCCTCATGAAGAGCGTCTTTCCACTCCCCCTGGCCATACGCTTCAGTTTTCTTAAAAAACTCTGGGAAATGTTTTGACAAATAAATAGCAACTTCGGCACCTCCATGACCGTCGTAAACAGCAAAGAGCGACGCATTCTTATCCAGCTCCGTTACACAGTTGTGTGCATCCTATTAAACAATATAAACAACATCAGTCAAAATAAACTCTCCTTACTATTATTCCATTCTATAAGCTGCTCATAACTTCAAGATACTTTTGAGAACAAACTCTACTTTCCAAGTCTACAAAATGCACATCATTCTATATTCCATAATAGTATACCTCTTGAGACATCCGCCATCCTTGCATAGACGAAGCTCCATACTCAAGCCGGTTTCCCTTCCCCTCCTCCGTTTCCTTCTTCGTGATCGGCTTCGACAAATAGGCCCCCATTTAAAGTCGTCCTTCACTGCAACCAAACCAACACCTTTATTAACAACAGCATTTACTTCTTAACAACCTATCCAACTTTGCTATTAATAACACAAACCACATATAGGTACAACCAATTCTAAAGAACTGTCTCGTCTGCAATATCAAAAGTATACAAAACAACAACAACCAGCCGATTCCTATTATCCAAACATCTTTTGCCACATCTTATTTATCTTCACCAATCTTTTCCACAGCTTAGTTTTCTATACACAACTCTTTGCCTATACTCTCCCAATAGTCCCAATAATCTCCCTCCCAAACTCATCCCTTCCCAATCCCAACCCAACGATGCTCCAGAGATCTTTTTTATCACAAATGACCCCAGTTTTTTACGCTAATTATCTGTCAAATACCAAGAAAGTATATAGGGACAATCCCAATGAAACAGAGTGCCGCTAAAATTTTCCCTGCTACAATAAAGAAAAAATGAATGCATAAAACAAAAAATTAATAATAATACTTCCTGGACATCTTATCCCAAAAAATCCAATATGCACAAAGAGTAACTACAAACAAAATAACAAGCACATAAATAATTCTCGACATAAATACCTTCTCCACAAATTGAAGACTCGGCTCGGCTCTGAAAATCCACAGGCGCCAGACACACCGCAGAGGAGTAAAATCCAGGGATTCCTCCGACTATCCGGGTTTAATAGGAAGAATCCTTACA
Source organism: Lipothrix lubbocki (assembly GCA_034696945.1). NCBI lineage: Eukaryota > Metazoa > Arthropoda > Collembola > Symphypleona > Sminthuridae > Lipothrix > Lipothrix lubbocki. The sequence continues at coordinate 77,994 of JAQGAK010000300.1, forward strand.
AAACAATTTGACAAAATTAAATAATAATTTGTAAACTTCCGACAGGAGACCGAACCACCGAACCGAAAGCGGAAGAGAAGACAATTAATAATATTTTTATAGTTTACTGAGAGACGACCGACGACAATTCTCTTTTATACAAACAATTTCCCGACGAGCACATTCAACATTGGACGCGCGGTATTTCTTCCCGACGAACGAAAGAACATGAGAAATTGAGGGAGAACCATACAGAAAATAAGAAGCACAGAAGAGAAGCGGTCTGACTGTGTTAAATATATATAAGTAAAGGGAAATAACATATACACAAAATAACAAAATGCTATGATGAAAACATTGGAGAATTGAGAATGTTAAGCGAGAGAATGTGTAAAAAGTACTGGAAATACATACGGGAAGAGCTGCCGAGGTACACTTTTACCTTTAAAAATTTGAGCTGGCGGAACGCACGCAGGAATTCTTCATAGAGAGCAGCAGCATGGGGAATTTCAATGTTTTTCACGGATGGAAAAATTCTTCCGTCCGTCCGCTCCGCCGTCCGCTCGTCGTCGCTCCAGCAGCAGCAGCCGAGCCGACGAGCCGATGAGATTTTTGACGAGGGAAGGACGACGACGGTCGACGGTTTGGCCATGCGCTTCATCGCTCTCTTCGCTATCTTCTTCTGTCTTGTCTTTATTTCGCTTTAAATCATCGTCACTAAAATTTTTCAACTTTCAAGTTTGTCGTCGCTTCTGAATATTCTCTTGGTGTTTCTTATATTTGGTGAGTCCCCTTTAAAATTAAATACGTCCCTTTGTGGATATTTAAGGAAATCAATGTGCTCAAATAGACATTTATTAATTAAAATAATTATTATTAAATTATAATAATTATTATTTATTAAAATCAAAGCATTGACAACAACAAGTCAAAATTAACAGCCATCCATCCTCTTTATTGCTTTTAAATTTGAAGAAGAGAGATCTTATTTCAAGAAGAGAGATCTTTAATAAAGAATTATTCAAATTAATTATTTAATACCAATTTATGTTTCTTAATTTTAAATTGTCATCATCATCAATCACAATCTCTCTCAATTTCTATTTCTTAAATATTACAGCTGTTTGTTGGACAAAGCGAGTGATTTCGTCTGGAGATAGTTCAATTTGATGGATTGATCAATATTAATTATTTAATTATTTGTACGTATAATTACAGGAGTTTCTATACATTTTAAACGTAAGTGGGTGTTGTAGTTTAATTAAAATTAATTAATTAATTATATCTCTGATATTTCCGGACGTTGACATTCAACTTGAGCGTGCCGTCGGCAGGAGTTCATTGTCATTGTCAATGACAATGCTGCTGCTCATCAGGCAGATTTGATTTCTATAGATTTCTTATCACACTTATTTTGTATTTGATGATGAGAAGCTGTTTTGTTTGTGTCTAACTACAATATTTACAGAGAGTATTAGGAGGTGGTTACTGTTATTGAGCATTATTCAAATGTGTTGTTTTTAGATAATTTAGAGAATTGTTTTGTAAGAAAAATAGGGTAGATGTTGTTTATTTTTAAATTAAATATTATAATTAATATTATGTGCAGTTTATAATAATTATGTATGTGGATGGATTTTTGCAGCTAAAATCCTGATGGAGATGATTATTTGTAGTAAGTATAATTTACTATTATTCTGTTGAGCATGCAGAATAATTAGTTCGACAATCAAGAGTACAATTTGTGTATGAATGCGAATGAATGTTCATGTTCATAGTAGAGGTGAATATTGTTGACAGGTGTGTTGTACACAGTTTGATACTTACTGAAGTGTTAAAGGTTACTGGAGAGTCTTCAATTAAGAGGCAGTAAATTAAGTGAAGTTAGTAGTGTTTTTGTAGGAAGTGTATAGAAGAGGTTTAGTTGTTTTAGGTCGGCTTCAGGTAGTATGATTTGTTAAGAGTCGGTGATTATTACATCATGAAATGAATTAATTCATTGAACTGAAGCGATAGGTATTTAAGTATGAAGATACTTATTTTTGATAAATGAGTCAGTCACTAGAAATATTTATAGAACCATAGAACGTTGTCTGAAACGTTTGGTGATGAAAACGTTTTGAGTTAGAAATGAAAGGGATACTATAAGTTAGTTTTAGTTTCAGTGGAGAGATAAGGAAGTACTGATCCATAGATAGTGCATAAATACTTATAATAATGTTTGAATATTTTGTTTCCTTACAGGGTCGGAAGTTTTATTATTTCATAACGGTGTACGGACTAGAGACGGAAGCGAACTATTCAACAGGGTTTGAGGCTCGGATTTTTTTTTAAAGATTTCAATTATAACATTTGGTAAAAACTTAACGAAGGTGCAAAATGGGTATTCCCAAGTTCTACCGGTGGATATCGGAAAGGTATCCATGCTTGAGCGAGAAAATCCGAGAATATCAGGTGGGTTTTGGTTTCTGAGTTGATTGTTAAAGGTTGCTGGAAGGCATTTGAGGTGAAGTTTAATAAATTCTGTGTATTTTAGATACCGGATTTCGATAATCTGTACCTGGATATGAATGGCATCATTCATACTTGCTCTCACCCCAACGACGATGATGTTCATTTACGAATTCCGGAAGAAGCGGTGTTCAAAGAAATTTTTAGATATATAGATTTCTTATTTAAAATGATTAAGCCCAGGAAAGTATTTTTCATGGCTATCGATGGAGTAGCTCCACGAGCAAAAATGAATCAGGTAAGTTTAAAAGTAATGCATGTCCAATAAGAACTGATGAATAAACATGGTATTACAGCAAACCTTATAAGTATATGTTTCTGTAAACAGCAAAGAGGTCGACGGTTTCGATCTGCTAAACTGGCTTTGGACCAAGAAGCAGAAGCTATTAAAAAGGGGGAAAAGTTACCGTCAGAGGAGAGATTTGACTCTAATTGTATAACCCCTGGTACAGAATTCATGGCCAGGCTTCATGAGCATCTACAATATTTTGTTAAAGTTAAAGTATCTACAGATCCACTGTGGCAACGCGAAGGTTCATACCGCATATACATTATTTAAAATTTTCATTGAGAAAAATTGTTTCGAGTCGGTAATAGTGTTTAATTGCTATTCGTGCAGGTTTAGTTGTGATTCTCTCTGGTCATGATGTACCTGGTGAGGGTGAGCATAAGATTATGGACTACATTCGTCACATTCGCTCGCAACCAAACTATGATGCTGAGACACGACATTGTTTGTACGGTTTGGATGCTGACCTTATAATGCTCGGTCTTTCAACGCATGAACTTCATTTTTCCCTTTTGAGGTTAATTTCCTAAAATTACATTTTAGGCATGCTTTTAAAGTTAACTGAAGCTTGAAAGTTAAGGAAATAAAAAGCAAATTAAAAGACCACGCCATATATTTTTAGGGAGGAAGTAAAATTTGGTCCAATCAGAAAACGCCGACGTCCTCAGCAACCTCCTCTACAAAACTCAGAAAAGAAAGCTTTCGATCCAAATACTGTTTCCGTTTTTAAGGCAACAGAGCCAGGGGCGGAAGGTGACGCTATTAATGGCGATGAAGTCGCCCTTGCAGCCTCCGACAATGTAGCAACACAATCTTTAAGTTATGCTGGAGCAGCTAAACTCGAATCCATAAAACAAGAACCTGTTCCCAAATCCGAATCGGTAAACGTGGACAAACAGCTTTTACCTCCGTCAAGTGATGTAGAAAGAAAGAAGAAGGATACATATCATCCTCCACTGCCAGAGAAAACCACCTTCTTACTTTTACATTTATCCCTCCTAAGAGATTATCTAGACGAAGAATTTAGCGAATTAAAAGAGCGCTTAAAGGACACTTCATTAGAGTAAATATTTACGGAATTCCCTAATGACAACTTCTATGTTAATAAGGAGGATTAACAGCGTACGATATTTTTTAGGTACAACTTGGAGAACGTTATTGATGATTGGATACTTATGTGTATTCTTGTGGGGAACGATTTCGTCCCGAATTTACCTCACTTGCATATAACAACCAATGCACTGCCGATGATCTACGGAAGATATATGAATGTACTGCCAACACTTGGAGGGTACTTAAACGAAAACGGAATATTAAATTTGGAACGATTCGAATCGTTTTTGAAAGAGATCAGTGTATTTGATGTTGAAAATTTTCGCGCCACGTATGATGATATGAAGTATATGGCAGCCAAAACTGGGAAGAATATTGTTCTTGGCGATGAAATGGTAAATTCTTATGCTTGTGATTGAAGGGGAAAATGTAATTTGTAGGGAAATCGTAGAAACTAGACACTTGTTATGCATAAACGCAATGACAGTTCATGTGTTCAGTATTTAAAAGTCTTTCATCGGGCAGACGAAACTATTGACATGGCGTTGGTATTATCTGTACTATTTTTCCCGTGTCTGCTATATAGCCCTTAATTTGATCTGCTTTTAGATGCAAGCCTTTGAGTTTGATGATGCTGATGGCTTCAAAGAGGAAGCGTTGGAAGTGCAAGTAGAAGTGCCACGTCCTAGTGGATTGTCTGAACTTGATGCTCTGATTAACAGAACACAGGAGGAAGTATTCGGGCCGCCAGAAGATGATAGCTGTAGTGATGGAAAACAGGGGGAAACCAGTCGAGAAGCCTTTCCCGCTAACGACGATATTTTTGAAGACGATGATTCACCAGAATTACGCTTAGAATTCGCTCAATCCAAACGCCATTACTATATGACCAAAATGAATTTTAAAGAAGTTCAAAAAGAGGTTCAGCAACTTGCTATTGAATACATTAGAGCAGTGCAATGGGTTCTTTTGTACTACTACAAAGGGGTTTCATCGTGGTGCTGGTACTACCCGGCTCACTATGCCCCGTTTTCCTCAGATTTGGTCAATTTTAAGGATGCACAAATAAGTTTTGATAAAGGGCAGCCGTTCAGACCTTTCGAGCAGTTGTTAGGAGTATTGCCATCACAAAGCAAAAAGTTACTGCCTGCATGCTATCAGGTATTTTTGGCAATATTCAATGTATGAATACATTTTTTCGACTTATGGTATTGTTTAACCCTTGCATTAAAAATTTACAGTGGCTGATGACACATTCAGGCTCTCCTATAATTAGTTTCTACCCTGAGAAATTTGAGCAGGATTTAAACGGCAAAAAACAAGATTGGGAAGCTGTGATTCTGATTCCATTTATAGATGAAGTACAGCTTCTAAAAGCTATGGAGACTGAAGAATCCAAACTTAGCACTGACGAGGCTTTTAGAAATTCTCGTGGTAAAATGCTAGTGTACAGGTAAATGCAAATAGTTTATATATCTCTAAATTTTTAGCCTGTTTAATAAATTTTCTGTAACAGTAATAATTATTACATCACTATTTTTGTGATTCCATTAGTTACTCTTCTGATGATACTGGACCTATAGTAGCTCCTGGAAACAAATTTCCGGTTTTGCCGGAATCTCATTTTAATCTTCTTGGTTTGGATGATGTTTTATATGACCCAGTGTTGCTGCCTAAAGGAATCCATCCCGGCGCAAAACGGGATACTATTTATCAAGGATTTCCCACCATCAAATCGATTCCTCATAAAGTTAGTATAGATTATTCTTCACTATGTATGCTTTAACAGAACTCTGGATGAGCTCTAAGATTCTGCAATACATACTGCAATATACTAAAACTTTTGATTTTTTTTCTTTTAGAGTTACCTGATGGAAGCCCAAGTCAAGGTATTTGACATGCAGGCGAGAGATGTATCGATGGTTTTAGATTTAACTTTCGAGGATGAAAACGCTAGGGACAGAAAAAAGTTGGTTGTGGAGGATGTAGCAAAAAGTCTTCTTGGGAAAACCGTATGGGTCAATTGGCCGCATTTGACACCAGCACTGGTCACTGGAGTTTCAGATGCAACTGTAAAATATGTAGATTATTCTAACGGCAGCTTAGTAATTGGTGAGCATGGAATCTAAATATTTGCATCCCCGTAATAGTAAATAAACTTCTATATATTTACAAATTACTAGTGGTACTTTCATTTATTTCTAGATCCGAAGCATTCAGCACAGGAACAAAATAAAGTTGTAGAAGGACTGGAAAAGCGGCACATGTCGTGCAAAGCTATTAAACTTGGAGATGTTGAAATAGTATTCTACGCTAAGCTTATGGATGGCAGGAAAGTTCGTTGTGATAAAAGTGGCCGTGTAATTGTAGATAATTTGGTAAGGGTGACATTTTATTTCATACTACTCTCATTAATTTTCATTAATAATAATGTAGCTACCATAGTGATTTTTCTTGTCTTGACGATGTAATTTTTCGTTACAGTGGCAAAAGATAGAACAACCATTTGCGTACCAAACTACAATAACTAATGATGACTCCATAGCTGTGTTCTCAATTACGGGCGGAGCAGTAAATAAATTTAAGGATTTGTATCGTTTGGGAGACACGGTATTTCTTTTAGACAGAGAACTTCTGGGTGCCAAGGCAATTGTAAAAGACCATGATGTGAAAAGATCCAAAGTGAATCTCGAGTATAGCATGCCTGTCTACAAAAATATAAATAGTGAAGCGCTAAAAGTAAGTAATATTGTTTAAAAGTAAATGCATAGTTTGCTGTCCAGCTGGTTACAAACGGATTTAATAAATCAATCTCTATTCTTTTTAGGACATGTATTATGTGCTAAGAAAATGGAATGACAACAATTACTTTTCTACGTACGAAGCTGCGCGTATGTGTAATTTAGATGCTTATACTTTCTCGAAAATTTCGGGTTCCATATTTGTGACTGTGGAGAAGGGACAATCTCCAAAGAAAAAATCCAAGGGATTTTCAAAACGAAAGCAACGAGGAAAAACAGATGGCAAAAGTGACGATGAGAAGTCTAGTTCTGAAGAAGATATTCATCTCGCTCAAGAGACCAAGAAAGTTAATGTCGGCCTAGATCTAAAATTTAATAAAAGGAATCAGAAGGCCCGAGGATACACGACAAAAGATCCTGGTGATAGGGGTAAATGGGCCTATTCTTCAAAGACGGTCAAGCTAGTTAAGGGTATAACATATAATTAATAATTCAATGTTACTCATACATTATCTATTTTATGAAAATCATTTGTAGCAGCATAATATTATAAAGGGTTTTGATTTATTGTAGAATACGTCCAGCAATTTCCGGATTTCGTAAGATACTTGTCCAGCATGTCTACAAATGTGAGGAATATTGATACCTACATGGCAGCAGATATATTTCCGGATGATCCTATCGGAAGGATACGAGAAATGCAAGATTGGGTTGATGGATTGGGCCTGAGGTACAGTGTTCAACGCATAGATTTATCCTCCGATATCTTAGATGACGATGAGATACAAATTATTTGGAATCATATTTTGCATTGCAAAGTCAATGCTCAGCCAGATATTCTGAAACCCAAAACCGTCACTCCCAACATGATATACAAAGTAAGACATGTTCTTGTATTCGAGTTATAGTTTAGGTTTACCTGATTTATGGTTGTCAAAAATTATTAATAATATGTATTGTCTTTGCAGCCGGGATTAAATCGTGGAAGTGTTCTGCCCATCTATGGTCAGAGTTTTCATATCTTAGACCGAGTGGTCTGTGTTGATCAGAGTGCTTCAATGCCTTTAGGTCAAAGGGGAACAGTGGTTGGAATCCAAGAACCCCAAGTTAGAGAGCATAATGATGCAATTGAGGAGTCGTTCAAAGCCACAAATGCCACTATGTTGCTTACGCTAATAATCCTCACCGACCCTCAACCAGATGTGTTTGACAAGGTTGCTGATGGGAACCACGGGAGCAGCAGCACAGATAAAAAATCATTGGGTGATTCACCTAATGGTGTAGTAAAGAAGGATATGACCCTTGCACTAAATCAATTCTTGGGTCTTACCTCATCGAAAGATGACAAAATTCTGGAAGTCGAGAAACCAGAAAAAGCGTCAGCCTCTATTTCGGACGACGTATACAAACCTTTACCTCGGCTAGTTAAATTGTTCCCCTACCAAGTGATTAACATAACCGAGGGGGAAGTAGAATCTTACGTGAGTGTGAGCGAAAATGTTAAATGCGGAGAATATGCAAAGAAGCCGTCTGGCCAGTTGCATTACAAAAACAACGCAACAAATAATATCAACAACACTAAAAAAATCCCTTCTCTACTATCTGATTTTAATTCACCATTTTCTCCTTCAAAATCCAAGACTGTTGTAGTTCCTGGGAAAGGCAGCGGTATTAAATACCCTAATTTTGTGAAAGCTTCAGATCCCAGCAACTTCAGTCGCGAGGCAAATGAGAAGGTAAAGAATTCCAAGGCAGACGCAAACCCTAATGCTGGTGGATTCGGAATGCCACTCGGACCTGATTTGGTTCCCAAGAAAAACAAAAATGCTCCTAATAATTCAAAATCGCAAGTAAAGCAACAACCGTCGGCACTAGATGCTCTATTTTCAGGCAAGACACCGTCTATTAGTGGCAGTAATAGCACTGATAAAAACTTCGGGTCTAACCCTGACCGCCCAATTGTGATATTAAAACGTCCAACGGCCGGGAATTCCCAAAAGTCCGAGAACGAAAAGTCTCTAAAAGGGAACCCTATTTTTAGTTTATTGGAAAGTTCCTTAGAGCAGCAAAGAGCATCTCAGCATACAAAGAATCCCGGAAGCGTCAATAAAGAGACGCAAAAGAAAACTAAATCCGACAATAATGAGTCATCAAAGGGACAATCTAGTGGTAGGAAAGATAAAAAGCAGCAAGACCAGCGTAAGGCAGCACCGCCATCAACAAATGAACAAAAGCTTCCACAGCAAAATCTTCTGAATTTGCTTCAAAACAAACAAACTCCTGCATCCAGTACTCCACAGCAAGTCACTCAAAGACTATCACTTCATCCTTTCCCACAGAATGCATCTCAAGTTCCATTTCCCTTACCTCCACCTTTATTGCCACAGCGGTATATCCCACCGTTCAGCACGCAACAGCAACAAAACGTACACCAACAATACGTGCAGCACCAGCAAATGATTCACAGTATGATGAGGCAACAACATCATGTGATGGATCGTACCGGACAAATTTTAATGCCTAACGTACAACCGATATTACTGCCTTCAGGAATGCAACCACATCCCTCCGGAGTTCAAAAATCAGATGGGCTTCAGCATTCAAATAGTAAGCCAAATGCTTCTAAAACGACCACATCCTTCGTGCCAACTCAAGTTCTATCTGGTGGCAGTCGTGGAGGTCCTTCATTTCCAAATCGTTCCAAGAAACAGTACAGTACCCATGTAGCTAACAATGGTAGTAATGTAGCTTCCGTCGATGTGAAAGGTGGCGAAGGTGCTCAAGCGAAAAAATCTGGAGAAATCCCAATAGAGGAGCTATTACTTGAAGCAACGAAGAAACTAAACTTAGCTACCAGTAGCAACACTAAACCACCAGAAGAATCTAATCCAACAGTTGCAGGTAATAAGACTCAGGATACGTCTGGAGTGGACCTGCTATCCCAGCTAGCAACGAATCTCCGAAATTTTGGAAATCAGCAACCAAGTGAGTATAGATACCTTTTAATATTTTTTCAATAGAAACTTAACTTACATACTGCCTACCTACTACCATGTTTTTAAAACCTTTTTTGTCGGATTAGCTGCCACTGGTGGAGATGAGAAGGATGACAAGAATTCCAGGAAGCCTCCTCGCCTTGCTGCTAATTTCAATTTTGGTCCCTGAACTCTTCTGCAATATGTTCAATAAAGACTGGCTGTAACCCTACGTTAATGATTTCATTTATCAACAAACAGTAGTTAGTGTATGATGATTTTACAATATTTATATTTGAATTTGCCGAAAAGACTGGTTCGTATGTAATAAATTGTTTAAATAGCTTCTTAACCTGTTACATTACAACATCTTTGTTTCAAAATTTCCTAAGTATGTAAAGAAAACATTTTTTTAGTTATAGATTTGAAATTTTACTTGACTGTTCTATTGCAATCAGTATCACTCACTAGCTTTTATGGTCAGAGTTTACAAATTGATTTGCTGTATTTTGTGTAGTATGAATTCTTTGTTATTGCCCAGGTGGTAATAAAGAGCTCAATCATTAATAATGTGACCTCATTATTTATTTTTTATTTTAAATATTAATAATTGGCAATAAATATTCGTTTTCAAAATCAAAAAAACTACTCATGAATAAACATATAATCATTTGAATTACTATTAGTACAGTGATGTTGTTGTTCGAATAATAGAAATGGAAGTAGTATTAAGAATGAAAGTACCACAATATAGAATCGAAAATATATTTACAATAGAGATACGTGCACCGGAGTGAGAACGATTAGGCACAAATAAAACTTATTCAACTAATTAATATTAAATAACCAATATTTAAAACTGATTTTGAGTATATATAGACAATTCTGGTTGGCAACAGTAATTTGTAATACAGCGCTATAGTCGGCTATATGTAGATGATTAATTAATACATGCAGATTTCGAGATTCTCATTACTGATAATAAATTTACATTTACATGGTGAAATGGATTCTTGGTAACAAAATCTTCTCAATCGTATGCAAAACGGTTCCACACGAAATTGTAAAAGATCAACAATCAGTCTTGATATTAGTACTGATGTCTACTTCCTCCGCGGTGACCACCTCCCCGTCCTCCACGATAACCACCTCCGCCTCCACGATGGCCTCCTCCTTGGTGATAGTCTCCTTGATTTCGACCTTGTCCACCTTGATGGCCATGTCCTTGGTAATCTTCTCTTCTCTCATACCCGCCTTTGTCTCCATAACCTCCTGACCTATTGTCTTGATGATAACCACCTCCACCACCTTGGTTGTAATTTTGATGACCTTGATTACCAACACCATATGATTGCTGCTGGTAGTTTGCGTTAGCATAAACCTGCTGTGGCTGGTTATAATTTTGCTGTTGCTGTTTCTGCTGGTAGTTATTACCTCCTTGATCAGACCAACCACCTTGCACTTTCGGACGCTGCCCACCACCCCGGGGTCCACGCCCTTCTCCATAATCTCGCTGTTGTTGAGGACCTTGTGTCCACCCATGGCCTCCAGCAGGGGCTCCTACTCAAATCAACGGTTAAATTACTATACCTCAAATTTATTGTTAAGTAGTTTTACAAATAATGTTTAATTTGCTAACTTTTACACACGAACCAGTAAGTATAAAGAATGTAGAAGCAGTTTTCAGTTCTACTTTTTATAAACTTACCTTGTCGTTGCTGCCATGGAGGCATTTCTGGAGGAGGTGGCTGAGCTTCGTTGGGCCTACCACCACGATCAGGAACTTTCCCAATTACCACGTTGTTGACGGCAGACTTTGTATTCATTCTTACTCTTGAACTTGAAGTCTTCTCGATTATTGCCAGGTCACTTCTCGCTGCAAGAACATCACTTATGACAACAGAAGGGTTGGGAGAGAGTAAATCCCTTCGTTGTCGAAAACTTTTGTTGATTTCTTCTTTTTTATTTTTTAGTCTATCCGACCACTGGACAATCGAAACTAGCTTTTAATTTGATGTGACTATTGAAATAAATATTTTGAATTGAATAAATACTTGTGTCAGAACTTACATGAAAGGATTGAATTGTGACATCTAATCTTTTCAATAACATTTCCCTCCTCAGAATGTACTCTTGACGGAATTGTTTGTTCAAGTCTTCTAATTGTGCCCACTGTTTCTCACTCAACTGTCCACTAAAGAACGGCTTATCAAACAGTTTAGGCGGCATTTTGCTCAAAATTTCCTGAATTCTCTCACTGACTTTCATCAACAATGCTTTAATTGTAACTCCTGCTGGAGGCTTGGGAATGCCCAATGTTTGCAGCATTTCTCGCAGAAGTTTTGCTGTATCGCTTTCAGACTAGAAGGAGCAAAGTCATGATTGTTTAGCATTCCAATTAAAGCAAGATTCAACTTCACAAGTAAACTTTAGCACTATTAAAAATTGCAGCTATCCTCACTTACCAATTCCACCTTTAAATGAGTAGGATTATTAACATAAATTATCCTAGCAGCCTGAAGTTCTCCCAACAGATAATTGAGTAGTAAAAGCCGGTGGTCTTGAGAGTCAAATCTTTCTGGAAACGTGCCCGTCGTTATTCTTCCGTGATTGCATCCCAACTCTTCATCAAATATTGGAAATATTACTACACATTCCATATACAGGTACTAAATAAATAAACTAAATATAAACATTTGGCATTTATTTTTAGTACCTTTCAACAGCGAACTTAATTCCATGTAAAAAGAGCTCTTGTCTTCCGAATTTTCTACTATTGTCACCGACTCTTCTAAACCACCACAGATTTTCAATTCGTTGCAGATCCAACCCAGCAGTTTCGAAAATTCAAGGGTATTTGTCACCAGAGTTTTAAGGCCGGCTTCGTCAAGTTTGGCGTTGTATCTAAATGTGTATTAATTCACGTAAATTACAACTTACTAACAAACAAACAAAGTCATTGATATACAAAATATAAATTAATATATATTCATGCATACTAGTATTGCAACATTAGATATTTCTGATTTTATATATAATTAAAAATTGCATTAAATCAAAATACCGAACGCACAGTACGAATTCATGATTAATACAAAATCAATACCTCAAATCATCCAGCGCATCTAATATCTCGTTTTCCATTTTAACCGGATTTGTCCTCTACAGCTGCCAAGTCTGCAAAACAAAAAGATTACATTTAATTTATGAAAACCACGTGTTATATTGTCATCCGACAGCGGAAGCCGACAATAAAAAATCGGTTCTTCTATTATTACCATTACTATACAGACGATATTAACCTAAAAATTAAATTACCTATGGGAATTCCTTATTTTACTTTTGCTATTACCGACTATTTTGAATGACAGCTGCAATGTTAATTAAATTTGCAAAAACGTGATTCGTTTGCACCACAATTTAAGTATATGGCAATAGCACAACTGAGCAAATGTATGAAAAACGTCACTACAAATCAAAACTTCATTCATTCAAAACTATCGAATTTCTCTATTTACTATGACTATTTTAATTTTACAGTGTGAAACGCTATTCAGTTTGAAAATTCCCACCACGCGTTAATTATTCATTTATCCTTGCTTTTCTTTGTTCATTTCGGATTTCGGTCATGTGCTAATATTAATACCATTTTAGTCTTTGTTTTGTAATTATATTAAGATCAAATTGAAATTAATAAAAACTAAATAATAGCAAAATATTAAATTATAATCAAATATAATTAAAAAACATAATGTAATAAAATAATAATAAAATAAATAAATATTTAACAATAAATAATAATAAAATAAACAGAATAATTAAATATTTAATAATAATAAAAATTAAACAATAATAATAAAATAAACAGAATAATTAAATATTTTACAATAATAAAAATTAAACAATAATAACAACATATATTTAAATTAAATTAAATGAACGCTCTCAATCATCTGAGGTGATGGAAAATGATCAGAATTCTATATTAAGTTTTTCCAAATATGCGAAATATTTCTGAAAATATTTCCCGGTGAAAGCTAAAACTCGTATTTATGGAACATATTTTTTTAAACAATTAATGAAAGAAATGCGAGGTTGAATTTTAATTCAATGATGCATTATGGCATGTGATGAACTTACATACTACTAAAATAAACGAGAGAAACCGCTTTATAGGTTTTTAGAGAATTTTATTCAATCCAATCGTTGATCATTTTAATTTGCAATAATTTTGTATAAATTTATATTACGTCCAAATCGTTTAAAATTTTTTTTTTGCTTTTAATTATTCTAGTAAATGAGCTTTTGCATATAGTAAATTGAAAATGTTTTGTTGAGTTGACTAATTGACTAGAACGTTGAATCAGTTGAATGAGTTAGCCGGAGGCATGACAAAATGCATCGGAAAATCCATCAATCAGTCCAGATGAAAGTAATGGAGTCTGTAGATGGCGACACAATGTAAGTTGGCGCTATGACGGGTCATCATGGCAGCCATCAGAATATTTGAGCAGCGACGAAGTTGAGAAATCTGGATTTAGACCCAGAAGTAAATTATGAAAATGTGCTTCAATTTTCATCAGATCAGTTGTTCCATATTTATTAGGCATTTTCCTTTCCGGAGTATCCAGAAAATATCTCGTCCGTTACATCTGCGATATTTGTTCCCGGTGATAAGAAGAAGTACATGGAGAAAAATTTCTGGAAAAAATGAAAATATTTAAGAACTCGCAATTTTGTATTTTTAATACTAAACGGGAAGGGGAAGATCCAATGACAAGGCACGATCTCTTTTATCCATTGTGATTTTATTGGATATTAGAATAATATCTAGAATTATTCTGGACATTTATAATGTAATACTTATAACTTGTAATATGTATACTTACAAAATAAGGGATGCGGAATAATGAACCAAAGAAATTCTCAGCCAGAAATTTTGATTAAAAATTTTGAACCGAAATTATTTCAACCAAAACCATTTTAGCCAAAAAATTCTCAACCAAAACTGATTTCAACCAATATAAATTTAAGTCAACAATATCTCATCCAAAAAAATTTCATCCAAAAAATAATTCAACCATTTCCCATTTAAGCTAAAGCAATTTCCGCCAGTAATTTTTCAGCCAGTAATAATTCAACCAAAAATCACACAACCAATTTTAATTATGCTTCTCGCGTTTATTATAATTTAGTGATAACAATAATTAAACTCAAAAATTAAGCTAATTAACATTAACAAAAACAAAATCAATCATTCGAACTAATCTCTATTCAGCTGATTCGAAACGGCGTCAAAAATTGTCGCAAATCAAGGCATCATTGTCTCATCTTCATTATTTGGAAGTTATGAATTTAAAAGCTTTCACATATTATTATAAAATCATAATTGTAATTTAAATCAATGTAAATTGTATACTGTGTCATTTGGCAAGCATCATAGGGATGCCAGTTGTAAATAAAGTTTACGTTTTTCTCTCTTCATAGTACTTTGAAACAGTTAAAGTATTATATTGATCGTACTAATAATCATCAAGTTAATCTTTGCATTTCAAATTCTTGTTTGGGCCGACGAGCGGTTATAAATCCAAAATAATTCATGCTTTAAGCCTCAAAGCAAAGAGAGTGGAAACGTGAAAGATAAAAATGACGAAGTAGCTTGGTTTAAATTATTTTTTGTTTCATAAAATTATTTTGAAACAGTTCTTTTGATTAATCGTAATCTGCATTATGGGGCTAAGCCATTTCACGTTTTTTTACCTCAAAATTTTGAAAACAATTCAGAGAATGTTTCCATGCATTTTGTCCTAATACGCGCTTTTTATCTACAATTTCTTAATTTATTTTTATTTTGACTACATGTTACAGTTTCTAATAACAATTTCACAATTATTCCCGAGTTTATATTAGGGTTTTCCTAGTCCTAGTTTCACCCGCTGTAACACCAAATGTAAATGTAAATTATTTAAAAAATTTCTTGGCTTAAATGGACACTTTTGCAACAAAAAACAAAAAATTCTGGAAGTGAAATCTCGCATTTTCCCCCATTTTAAAATTTGATTTTCCCGTTGTTCAAATGTTTCATTTAATTATATACCCAGCCGGGAATACTCAATAAGTACTAAGGAATACTTAATTCTTGTTTTTAGAGATATCGAAACTTTTAGCATCCACATTCGCTTAAAAATTGGGACTTTTTGATTATTATTCACAAAGGCTGACAAATAATTTGTGGAGTCTGGGCCAGGGTATAAGAAATTTTAAGAGCACACTGCTGAGAGTACCCCTTTAATCAGCGAGGAACTCTGTAAGGCTTGGATGGTGTTTGTTCAAATTTTACTGGTTCACTTTGATTTTGTTGCAAATTATTTTCGGCTGAAATAACTTCCGTTGAGATTATATTGGTTGTGGTTGTGAAATATTTTGGTTCAAATAACAATTGGTTGAGATGGGTTTGGTTCAAATTCTAGTGGTTCAAACCCGACATGGTTGATTTTGGTTGAGATAATTTTGGTTCAAAATTTTCAACTCACAAATTTTGGTTCAAAATTTCTCTGGTTCATTATTCCTACACCCACAAAATGCGCTGTAGATGAAAAACTATAAATTATTATACCATAAATATGGGTCAGATTTAGGAACAACTTGGACAACTAATTATCAACACTGGAAGAAAAATTTCGAAAAATGGTTGTTTATATAATTTGCTACTATAAAGTTTTTAGCAATTAATCGGTGGATCGAATAAAAGGTTTGATTTTTTAATAGCTAAAAATTTTTAAATTTTGCATAAACAACTAAATATGTACCTAATTTAAAATTAAATGCCTTAATTTAAGGCTTATAAAAAGTTTGACTTCCTATTTCAACAAGTAATAAATTGTTTTTGTCAATTTAATACTTTGAATCTGAATCATAGAATTGACGAAGTTGTACAAAGTTTGTAAGCGATCATTTGTAATATACATCTTTCATTCAATATTGCATTAGTTGGAAAGTTATTCCTCTCTTTTTAAACTTTTAAAATTGGTTTTTGTTCTAGATTTTACATAATTATATTTAATAATATTATACTTTTGTACTTATATGCACATATAATCATCCAGAATATAAATCCACTGAATTCACGTCAGATCAGAGCGAGTGACACTAGTGTCGTAACTCATAACATAGTTGTAGTTGTAACAGATTAAATAATATTTAATATTTCCCAACGCAAGCACATTGTGCTGTATGTGCACTTTATTTTCAAATTGGAATCAAAACTTTAAACCAGTCGTGATTGAGTACGTTATATTTATATTAATGTTAAACGACTAAAATCATTCAATCAAAAAGTACGTTGTTCGGTGCACTGTACAAAGGGAGAAATCCGTAAATACTTGAAGTAAGTAAGTAATTAAACATAATATTTTTACTCGTTTATTACAGATAGTTATTAGATTTTGGAATGGGGTCATGTGATTCTTGGGACAATTTGATTTGGGGTACTGTGATTATTGACACCATTTGATTTTGGGGTAATATGATCTTGGGGCATTGTGATTCTTGGCACCATTTGATTTTGGGGTAATGTGACCATTTGATTTTGGGGTAATGTGATCTTGGGGCAATGTGATTATTGGGATACCTACCCAGGTATCCCAAGTAAGTGCTCGTAGGTAGCTCGTTTAGGTAATTTTTTTTACCTTCATGCTCTAACGCATTTCTGCTTGCGGAGCGTTGAGATTGCTCCACCAATTCCAGAGGTACTTGGCAGCTCTCCGTATGCCCCAAATTATTTCCCGTATCATTGGACTAACCCTCAAACTTATTAAAGTTTTCCAAGATATGGTACAAGTCCCTTCACAGTCCATTTCCAGCAGTATGTTCGAATCGTAGTCCAACAACGGGAAGCTTTCCGTGCTGTCGTCGTGGATCACCGAGGATTTGCTTACGGGGGATCCCATCCCCCGGTTTTTCACTTTTGAAATCACAACACTGACCACACCAATGCAATGGTTTCAGATACACAACACTAGAAACTTTCGTTGCTGAGAGAAGCTCACAGTAGTGGTGCCAAACGAAGACTGGCATTTTCAAATACACCACAGCTCGTTTTAAATACTAATGGCTGCAGCAATATGTTATCAATATTCAATTGGAACATCAGTGAAGTCCTGCACTAATATGTATTCCCGAACATAATATTAGCTGAATCCCCGAACAATTGAATGGATCTGGTGTGAAAACAGACCAAGCTTTCCCACAAAAGTCTTCATGAGAAAGTCCTCGGAAGAACTTTCTCACATTTTGTTGACGTGGTAAAATATGATGAAAAGTTGCAATATAGTTGATGCGATCATGTCCTAACTCACTGTCTCGAATTGATTTCGTGTGTGATGCCAAACACGTGAGGATCATTCGTAACACTTATTCACACTTTATGGGCCGGAAACGGGAACAATATAGTTCTTGCAGACAGTACGAAAAAATTTGAACAATATTTCGTTTACATCATGAAGTCAGGAACTGTTTCAAGTATTTAAGCTATGTTAATGTAGCTGTGAAGGTACATCGTTCACACATGCATTTTACTTGTAATGTACCTACACAACTACTGCCGTTCCGTAGTTCGCATGAAATAAAATAGTGAGTAGTATCAATCCTAACGGATGCACATGTACGTACTTCGTAAATACATAGTAGTAAGTATCAAAATTTAAATAGTAAACACGCAATCTTTCACACAGTGTATAACATACGATCAAAGGGGTTTAAATGTACGTTTACGCAGTCAACTTGGAAACAAAAGTGTCGACAATCCAAAAGCTTTGCAGGAGTTTCAATTCAGTGTATTAATCGAAGCAGCAATGCCTGAAATGATTAACACAACATAAAACACAACAGGTGGGTATTTGAACAGGGATATGAAAGGGAAATAGGTACCTAAGTATACCTATATGATACTACCGACATAACTTACAAAAGTACATATATACAACTCCAGTCCAACTAGTTAAAGGATGAATGGTATGGGAAAGGGGATGGAGAGGACTGAATGAACTCGGAGTGTGTTAGGCCCTGAGATAAATAGCGTGTAAACGATGGATAAATCTGCTACTAAAGCGTGTGACAGGACTTTCCAAAAGGGAAAGCAAAATGAGATACATACTGGGAACGGCCTACAGTTACTATATGCTATAACATTATCCTTCCGCAAGGCAAAGGAAACCACAGCAGAGCTGAGCCCATGCATGAGATCATCCCCTAGACAGTCCTACTCTTCTCGTTATTGGTTTGAATGTATTCTACCAAGCCCTCTCACTTAGTCCTGCCGTATATATTGGACAAAATCGTTAGACTTGCTACGCCGATGGTTCTGCTCACACACTGAACGTACTTATAGATAGAATGTTAAGACCTCGTCCTTTCAAGGACGGTTCACCAGACAAGTTTATACATTTTAACATTTCTCAGTGTCTCCCTCGTCAGTGTGAATTTCGTTTACTTATTATATAATATACATAATGTAGTAGTGTATATTAAAGGTGCAGAAAAAATGACTCTTTACTGTTTATATAGCTAATGCTATTCCTACTAACACTATCTATCGCAGTTTTCCCCTATAGTGTAAATTGCATTTACTGTAGAACCGGAGGAGTAAATTAACAATATTTAATATCAAATATACATAGGTATCAAATTAAAATACAACTTGTAAGACGTCAATTACTTTTCTCAATGTTGGCATATGTATTAGCAATGTCACTCGCCGTTCTGGTATTATTTCTGATCATGATACTGCTAAAGTATTAAATCTTCCGTGGTTCATGCTATGCTAGTTCTAATTCATGGTGCAACCATTTATACATACATAGGTAGTAATGACTTGGTATATAGCATATTCATTTGTATATGTAGGTATAAGTTCAGGTATGTTTAGGTAATGGGTACTACTTTGAACAGCTATCTTAATTGCATATCACTTCGCAGCTTCAGCTTATCAAAACCGGTACAAACTCATTGGAAAGGGTGAGCTTCGTCGCGTGTATCACAGTAAATTTGAATGACATGTTGAGTCGGAAAAAAGGTTCACCCTCCTGTGGTTCCACTGTTTAACTCTTTTGATGTATAGTGTGTATTGTGTACATATTGAGTAGTGCTATAATAAAAGGCACTTCCAAATGTGTGTTAAACTTTAGAATTTGAGCTGTGCCGAGATATACTCGTAATGTCGTAATACTATTTTGAATGTATGTATGTATGCGTCGAGTATTAGCTGGAGAATCATATTGCACTGTGTAATTGTGTAAAAAGAATGCAGATAGAAACCATTCATGGTTTGCACCAGTTTACATTGTTGAAGTACCGTGGGTTCCTTTTTTCTAAAACACTGTTGTTATCCTGCAACAACAGTAGTTATGGTAAGTATATGGCACGAGCTATTCAAAATGCATAAAGCAAAAGATTCACAGGCTGAGCCTATACGATATGATGATATATATGATATATATATATATATGAGCTCATACGAAGGTGCCCGGTTTTCACAGGGTCGTGGGAACGGCACATGAGA